>MU167346.1:96094-120942 GCA_015951145.1 Cronartium quercuum f. sp. fusiforme G11
CTATTCTTCCTATTAACTATGTATGTACATGACTTCTTTCAGCCTATGGGACTGTCATGCAGTCCTCAGGGCTGACAGCCAAACAATGAACTGATTAGTTTCAGGAGTATGCAATTTGAGTTGGACCTTCTTGTGGTGGAGAACCATCACCTGGCCCTGTATTGGAATAACGTAGTTCATTATTGTTAAGCAGGAGCTGGGTGGCAGGATTGAAAGCCTGGAGATGGAGTATGACAGCAGCACATGATTGACATTTCAAAGTGTCAGAGCCTAATTCTAACATGCATGTAGTGTAAGCCAGATACTCTGCTCACCTTGGTCCTTGCACCTTTTTCTGCTTGCCTCTCTTTCTCTGTCTTCCGTATTTTTGAGAAGCTACTGAGTACTCTCATGGTTCAACAGGGCAGTCTTCTCTTTTTCTACTCTGCAAAATTGTGGGCATTTTTTTTTTTAGGCCAGCAGACAAAAATTCAAGAAAACCACCCAATGCCACCCCAAAAAATCATCTTCAGTTTGGTCATCTGAATGAGGGGGATATGAAAGTTGGTGGGGATTTTTGATTGTTGTAAAAGAAAAAGGATGGCATACCTTGACACAGTCCACCAGTTCCACTTCCAGCTCCAGAATCACCAGCACCAGATCCATCCAGCTCCATACCTTGCAGCAGAGCCTCTGGATCCCCTGCAGCATTCCCAGTTCTTATTCACTTTGTCCCAGAAAATGCAAAGTAGGATAAGTGATGAAGTAAACAGGTTGGGGGACTGACCTTTGGGTGAAAAAAAAGCTGCATTTATTCCCTGTACTTACTTGGGAGCAGAACAGAAGTGACAAGGTAGGCTGGTGGGATGGGAATGTTCATGGTCTTGAGTGGACTGACCTGTCCTGGACCTAGAGGATAACACATCAGGTTGAAGGGGAGCTGGGAGACTGGAGTGGTGTGGTGGTTTGAGGCATTGGGATTGAAGTGGGAGAAAAGAGGAAAGGTGATAAAGATGATGACAATAACTAATAGGT
The DNA here is from genome assembly GCA_015951145.1 of Cronartium quercuum f. sp. fusiforme G11. Classification (NCBI taxonomy): domain Eukaryota; kingdom Fungi; phylum Basidiomycota; class Pucciniomycetes; order Pucciniales; family Coleosporiaceae; genus Cronartium; species Cronartium quercuum. Next base: position 97,109 of record MU167346.1, read on the forward strand.
ATCTTCTGGGGGTAAAAGGGGTGGGTGAGAAGGTTTTGGATAATAGGGTGGACTGCAGATTGGAAGTTGGACACCAGGTAGATCAGATGTAGTGTTTTTGGGGATAAAAGTTTGTGAGATACCTTGGATCATTCTTAGGGGCCTGAAGCTGTTCCACAAGTGACTAGCCACTATAAGGGCTGGATCTTCTCTTGACATAGAATTTAATGGTAGAGAGCCTTTGGGTAAGTTTTCATGAGGAGGCTCTTGTGAGATTGCCTTGCGCCTTCAGCAAACAAGGCCTTCAGGATGCTAACAATATGCTCCCCCATTTCTGTGGAAGAGCTGTTAAAAAAAAAAAAAAAAAAGATGGCCTGGGTCAGCCCTGAGAGCTTTTTTGTGAAAACACAGCTGAGACTGTACTGGACTCACATCTCTTGGCATTACATCACACCACAGCAATCCACCCATCAAACCTACAATACATTTGTTGCACAAACCTGGCAGAAGAAGTTTTTACACAGTGTGTTGGACATTGAGCTATGAAATAGGAGGTCATTTGTCCTGCTGCCATGTAGGTGCAGGGGATCATTCACTCACATCCAATCAAGAACCAGTTCACCATCTCCCTTGGTTCATCAGCAAGCAAGGAGGAGTGTTTCTCTTGAATTTTTTAATCATCTTTGTTCATCCTTCCCTTACCTACTCCTACTTTGTGGTTCACCTTTCTTCTGATTCGTCAAAACTCTTCTAAACACCTCAAAACCCTCAATCCTCAAGAAAATGGATGAATGATTGATTCAAAAGTAATAATCTGTTCAAAAGAATACAATTGATCAATCTTGACAAATTAATTAATAGAACCAAACAATTTTCATTTGAAAAAAAAATAAAAAATGATCCAAAAATAGATCAAGAAGAAATTATATCTCTTTCAAAAAAAAAGAATGAATGAATCATTCAAAGAAAATGAATGAATGAATCATTCAAAGAAAAAAGAATGAATGAATCATTTAAAGAAAAAAGAATCATCAAAAAGAAAACCAAGCACAATATATATAAAGAAGTCAAGATCAAAGGAAAAAACAATCTTCAATTTAGAAGAAAACAATTATTAAATCTTCTGAAGATTCACTTACAATTCTATTTACTGTATATCATTCACCATTCATAAAAAACAAAAGCAATCAATCAGAAAAATAATCATCAATCAAAAGAAAACAATCACTCATAACTTGCAGGTAATTTCCTCTCTCCTTCACCTTTGGCTTTCCTACTTATTGCTTTTAATCTGTGGCTGACTATTGATTATTCATCATTCATGATCATTCCTTTATCTTTCATTATCCATCATTTATCATCCATCACTGCTTGATGAATGTTTAATACTCCATATCTACTTTTAGTATACAGTATATCATTTACCACACATCATACATCACTTTGAAAACTACTATTTGATGTTGTATCATGTTTATTTAAAGGACATTATTGACCCACTCTCAAAAACCATAATCAACCTTAGATTGGCTCCAATGATTGACCAATCAGATTGACAATTGAAGTTGATCAATTTAATTTACATGAAATCATGCATGATTCATTCAAATAGGCAACCCAAATTCAAACCCAACCAATTTTCAAATTACGTAGTTTAATTCAGCATTGAACTTGCATGTGATCTAGTCATAAGTGAGAATACCAATTGTTACACATAGTCATGAGTCAAGGACAAAGCCATCACACAGGGAAAACTTCTTTTACATTTACTTTTTCATCAGAATCTTCTCCATCCTACATCTCACATCAGATTTATAGGTGAGCACCAAATGACATTGGTTGTATCTACATGTGCTACCATCATAAGAAGGAAGAAGAGAAGGAATGATTGAGTTGAGAGCGAGAATGTCAGCCTAGCTCACTAAAGAATTGGGTGTAATAACCAAAAATCTAGGGATAGCTAGAATAGCTGTCTAGGTGAAAATGTTCACAAGCTTAATTGTCAAGCCTTTTCTGAAAATATCAAGCTTTGATAAAAATCAAGAGTCATTAAATTTCTGTTCATATCTGTGGTAATCACTCCAGGTGAGATTTCAGCAAACACCAAATCAGTGCAGCAGGGGATTGATTGACTCTGGGTGCAAAATAGAAATAGTGTTTGAGCAGTTAGTGCTTTTTGTTTCTTTTTTTTTAGTGTTTTTGTCTTAACATTTCACACTATAATGCTTGCAATGTCTAGTGAAACTGATAAGATCTTTCCTGTATTTGTTCTCCTGTGGTTGGACCCCATGGTATCACATGAAACTATCCAGTCAGTACTTGATCCAGCAACACACCTATAACATATAGAAATGGTCAACAAATGCTACCAACTCTGGTTTTACTTCAGAGGGTGGATTTATCAAAAAGTTTGAGGAATCGGATATGGATAGAGATTTAGGGATGTAAACCAATGAGGAAATCAATAACATAACTCTAACAAGGAGAATGACCACAAAATAAGACTTCTAGAAAAGAAACAGACAACTCTAATAACAATGCTTGGAATATAAGAGTGGTACATTGATTTGAGACTATGTAAGTTGTTATTTGCACAATGGAGTGGTAAGTGATGATGATGGATTTATCACGAGTGAGGGGATGCTCTTTTATAGCTGGTCTGAGGCCTAGACAGTGCTCTCAAAATGAGGTATCAGCTTGAATCAACATAGAACTCTTGAAGTTTATTTGGAGTTCCACTTTTTTCTCATGGTAACATAGCAAATTAACTAGTAGAGTTGCTCTAGCTTCTTTGTTCCAATAACAAACCATCTTGTACTCGAGGCGATGAAGAGGATAAGGACTTGTAGTTTGTGCTTATTCCTAGATTATCAATTGTGCTGTTGATTCAATGTTCATTTCTGATAGACTCAACAGGTTGAACCCTGAGTTAGTGGATAACCTTTTTGTAAAATGTGGTATTTCACACAGATTTTATTAGCAATCATGAGAAATGCTCTCATGTGAGAAGCTGTTTATTCATTGGATGATTAGTTCGCATGTCAGTGTTCATCGATGATGAGTGAATATCAAATCTATCCAAGGAACTGTGAGAACTTGTGTCAATAATAGAGGTATAGTACAATTGATTATGATGTCTCCTCAAAGTAACTCATGTGTTTAGTTAGTAGGAATTTCATATTTCAACTGCAGCTCCAAAACCACTAGCTACTCAAAGGTTTCAACCATACTCAAAGTATCTTTGTTTATATCATAATTAGCAAAGTATCACAGTTATTCTTTACCCCCAAAGTAAGACTGAGTTGTTTTATCCATAGAATAAAATGACACTTCTTACATTACAGTAACAAGTGTTGGTGTTAGTATAAGACCTCTACACATCTGTCACAGTTGTGTCACAGTATGAATTACACTCTTCAGTAAACAGTGTAAAGAGTGACTATATGTCATCTTACATGTAGAATTCAGTTCTGCAATAATAATACTCAGTTGATAAGTACACTTCATTGTTGTTATGGAAACAACATGGATTGTAATTTTCTTCTTAGTCCATGGCATTTAAGGCTGACAGATGAAGTCTCTTTTAAAGAAAGAAGAATTGCTGCTTCCAAAACTCTCTGAGACAAAAGAACTTCAGCTGATTCATGTTTCTCATAACTTAGTCCTTTTTTCATCATGTTGATTAGACTTTTTCATCCTTCTGCCTCCAATAAAAAGCAATGGATATGCAAGAATCAAAATGTAATCCATTTGACACAAAAATACATGAAATGATTAATCAGAGAAACCATGGTTTTAGGGTGTTAGAGTTGCATTTTTTAATCTGTTTCCTGTGATTCTTCTTAAAAAAACATATCAGTTTTATTTGGTTTTTATCACCAAAGGGAAGCATCCTTTCTCTCAATGTGTCCAATGTTCAGCTTTTTCTGTTTGTCTTAAGCTTATCTAAGTCTCTTCATATTTGTAGTGGGAAGTCTCTGCAGTTTCACACCCACTTCCTCTCCGAGTCCTCTAGTCTTGTACCTGGCTAATAATACTGTAAACATCTTTTTCAATGCTGCTATCAAGACCATTGTGTTTTTCAATTTCTCAACCATCTCTTCAACACTGTATATCTATAAGTAAATTGTGTCACCAAAGCTGGAATATGCCATGTGGTATGTCAGATGCTGCTGCATAGGCCTTGGTATATGTTGAGAAGAACTTTGTTTACATACAGAGGGTCATTCTGATTATTCTGTTTCCTCTAAACTTTGGTCATGGAGTGTTTTCACCTGTTTTTTTCCTGGATTTCTTACTTGAAGGGAGAAGCATGTTGAGGGGGCCAAGAAGAAGTCCCAACCTCAATCAATTCCAATTTTTGAAAAATTTGTCGCCAGCAAGACAGAAACTCCCAATCTATCCCTTGAAAAAGGAAGTTGCTGACTTGGCTCTGGAGGAACCCAATCTTATTGTTAGGTCCTTTTTTCTGGTCTCATGATCAAAAGTCCCAGCTGGGAGACACACTCTATGCAGACACAACAATCTGAGATTCTATCTTGTCTGATGCACAATGTACAGTGCCTCAATTCTGTGTTTCAGGGAACTCTTCAACCCAATATGCTGGTGAAAAGGGCAGACTGAAGGTTTCATTGATGATCCAGCAAAGGATGAGGAATTGGGAGGTTTAGACTCAAAGGCATGTGATGTCTGAGGTGATATCAGTGATGTTCAACCTAAATGGAACAAAGACTTGATAAAATTCATCACTAGGAAACAGAAGCCCAGAGTAGCCCAAGTACACCCACTGGAAAGCCTTACCAAAAATTTGTTAGGAGTGGAGACAACTCACTCAATCCTTCAAAACATCCTGTACAACTTTCTAGCAAATTTTATAATGAAGATTGTTAGGACAGGCTCTGGAAAGATGATAAGGATAACATTCAGGCACTTCTCAAGTGAGATTATCTAGCTGTGAAGGTTTACTGTAAGGCTATGTAGGCTTTCTTGAATATGGAACACTCTTCCTTTGCAGATATGATTGCGTATATAATTTTATTACATCCTTACCCTATATTTATTTGCAGTAATATAATTCCAACTTACAGAAGGAGAGTAAGGAAAGAAATTTGACAATACATTAAATTTGTGACCATCATCAGTGTATTCACCAGTTGTCCCATTTTAATTCAAGCTAAAGCTAAAAACTTGAAAGCACCCTCTAAGCCTCAGAACATCTATGAAGGAGCATCCCCTTGCTTGTGATAAGTCCACCATCATCACATCCCCCTTCACCAAAGATTAACATACTTGGTATTCAAACCAACATACCCCTCCTATATTCCAAGGAGTAACAATAAAGTTGTCTGTTTCATTTCTCAAAGTCTTTTGTTGTGATCACCCTTCTTTCTGGAGTTATTTGATTGATTTCTTCCTTGGTTAAAATACTGAGATCTCTATCAATATCCAAATCATCTCAAAATTTGATAAATCTGCCCTCTAGAAGAAGATAAGAGTCAGTAGGATTTATTACCCTTTTCTATATGTAAGCCTTTTTCTGGATTATGTACTAACTGCTTGAACACTCCAGTCCTATTTTTTATCCATGGTTCATCAATCCCTGCTACACTGATTTGGTATTTCATTAAATCTCAGCTAAAGTGATTGCCATGGCCCATGTGTCAGTGCAGAGAATTTCAACAATTTTTGAGTTCTTCTAGTCAGATAAGGCTTGAATAATAAACTGGTCAATAAATTCACTTTGAATACCTTGGTGGCTAGTTCTAGATTTTGTGGTCATCACACCCTTTTTCTCGGAGCTAGGCTCACAGCTGTGGCTCAACTGCATAATTAATGCTAGGCTAGCTCTCAAAGAAAAGGGGTCAAAACCACAAAATCTAGGGCTAGCTAATCAGGGAATAGAAATATAGGTGAATATGATCACACATTACTTAGCCAAGCTTAAATATATCAGACTTTGACAGAAATCAAGAATCATTGACTTCTGGTAGCAGGGATTGATTAACCAGTTGGGGGATAGAAAGAGAGTGTACATGCGAGTAGTACTTGATCCAGAAACCTTCCTATAATATATAAAGAGTAACAAATCCTACTGACTTTTGTTACACTTCTAGAGGGTGGATTTGTCAAAATTTCAAGAGGAATTTGATATTTATAGAGATATAGGGATTTTGACTATGAAAGAAATCAATCAAATGACTCAAAACACAGGGTATTATGACAGGAGGCTTCTAGAAATGTAACAGACAACTCTACTGATCCTTGGAACATAAGAAAGGTATGTTATTTAAATACTATATGAGTAATTTAGTTCTTAAATGAAGTGGTGAGTGATGATGGTTGATTCATAAGGACACCTTTTGATTTATGTTTTGAGGCCTAGAGGGTGCCTTTAACTTTTTAGCTTCAGCTTGAATCAATAGGGAACCCTTGGACTTGTATGATTCAATGAATTTTGGGGGTGTGTTTTTGTGAATACAGTATTAAATTACATGGTACACAGTTTTCCAGTGTTTCCAGCTTAATAACAGAAGAAGTTCTTACCAAAGGAAAACAAGGCTGAAGAATCCTCTGTGGCTTGTTGACAGACTTTACACTTACTGTACTTGTAATTTAAGCCAAATGGCTTTGATCCTGCTCTATCATGTGCCTTTATTAACCACTGGTATTTTCTGGAGTATGATTCAATTTATGGGTGTAAAGTCTATTAAGGAATCTTACATGTGTATTCTGGATATGTAACATATATATACATGTGTTGATAGTTACAGTACTAATTACAACTTCATCATAGGTGGAGTTAAGTAACTGAAGGGTATTTCATGTATAGAATTTAATGGTTACATAATACATCTCAGTGTCCATACAATTCCTGTTTTTGTTACTCTTGAAACTGAGTATGAGATGCAATTTCCTTGTTAGTCCATGGCATTTTGATGCTCAGGCCTGACACAAGCTATGCATATGGCTGACATAGCAAAACTAACATAGGAGAAGACAACAAAAACCAACTAACTCATGTTGTGTGTACCCATCAATATCTTGGCATTCTGGCTTGGCAGTGCCTGAATGAACAGCTCTTTGAGAGACTTTCCCATGATTGCTAGTAGAAGCTGCTTGAAATGACACATTGTACAAACAGCTGATCCAGTTACTCTGGGTATTGACTACTGTTGAGGTTATTTGACTCCATGAACATTGAATCAACAGTACAATTGAGAATATAAGGATAAAAAATAGACTAGAAGTTCTCATCCTCTCCATTGTCTTGAGAAAAAGACAATTTGTCATTGGAACAAAGAAGGTAGATCAACTCTACTAGTTGATCAGCTATTCTAACCATGAGAAACAAGTAAAAATCAAATAAACTCTAAAAAGCTTTCTATTGATTCAAGCTGAAAACATAAAATTGTCACCCTCTAGGCTTCAGAACATCTATAAAAGAGAATTCCTTTGCTTGTGATAAGAATACCCATCATCACTTACCACTTCATTAATAAATTACCATATACTTAGGTGTATCAATCAACATACCCATCTTATATTCCAAGAATAATTGGGAGAGTTGTTGGTTTCATTTCTATAAGTCTTATTTTGTGATCACCCTTCCTTTTAAAGTCATTTGATTGATTTCTTCATGGTTTAAATCTCTAGATTTGACATCTAATTCCTGCTAAAGTTTGACAAATTCACCCTTTAGAAGTAAGACAAGAGTTAGTAGGCTTTGGTAACCTTGTCTATATATGTTATACATGTGTTTTTTGGATCAAGTATTAACAGCTTGAACACTATTTCTATTTTTTGCCCTGGGTTAATCAATTCTTGCTGCACCAAGTTTGCTGTCTGCTTAAATCTCACCTAGAGTGGATTGCCAGGCCTACAAGTCAGTGAAGAGAAATTCAATAATTCTTGATTTCTGTCAAAGCCTGATTATTCAGATATGGTTGGGTAATTAACTTGTGGACATATATCTACCAAGATAGCTATCTCTTAGCTAGCCCTAGGTGTTGTGGTATTACACCCTTTCCTTTAGAGCTAGACTGACATAGCATATGTATTACAAGTGTAATACACACTGTACCTCTTCAGAGACATAGTGTGACATATGTAATAAATAGTGTACCAATTAAACCAAACCTCAAGCTCAGTTTCAAGAGTTGTAAGCACAGTATACTTACAACAGGAGACAACTAGCAGGCCCTGTCATTAGGGTCACTAATAATTACCAACTGGCCTATGTGGCCCTGTGACAGCATGGATTCATACTACAAGGCAGCCCATATCTTAAAAGTGAGAGGAGGTACCTTGTAGAGTATATAAACCTCTCTCTGCTGCTTAGGAGCTGTCCTCTTCTCTTCACCTTTCACCACACACACCAAATTTGAACCATCAGCACAGCAGTGAGGATAACTTATAAACAAGCCACATTAGCTCCAAAAAAATTGACCTAATTTTTCTCAATCATCAGGAAGATAACAAAAACCCAATTGAAATGTATGTAAAACCCACTTACACTTTGCTTCCTGGAAATGTTCCAAGCTGGAGCCTCATTTATGATTGAAATAGATCATTGCTTTGGTTTGATCATAAAAGTGCATTGCTGAAGCTTTGAATCTGGCTGGATTCAAAATTTTCAAGTTGAAAAGAATGCCTCCCAACTTTACCTGTCTGGGCCAAACTTTTTTCAAAGTCACTGTTGACTGGATAGTTCCTGGTGCCTTTGTAGTATTGATCTAGAGTCATAGCAACCAGTTGTTTGAACTGGGCCTTAGTTACACCAACAATTCACTGTTGAAAGAATTTCACATTGGCCTTAGACTTGACAAATGAGGTTCTTTTATCTGGGGCATTTTCAGCTTGACAGGCCTTTTTGTCTTGTTTATCCATACTTTACTAGGCCCTGCTGTGTGGTCATCATCATAAAACTTGAACATTACTGTGACTTCGACCACATTGTGGGTGTTTTGGTGGTCATGGAAAGGCCCAGGTTTGTATGATTAAAAGCTATTGAGACTGAGGATCAAGGAATGAAGACCAAATTGATGTTCCTGAGGCTCTACATGCACTACAAACCAAACCACAAGTGACCTATCCACTAGTATTTTTCCTACTCATTTGTAGATATGTATGACAGTTCTGAAGCTTGACTCACTCAAGTTGATCCAACCATCATTGTGAGTGGTTGTGTTGAGCCAGGTTTGAGCTGCTGCAATGATCAGTTTCAAAAGGCTAGCTAAAGTGATCAATGTTGATGAAGCTGTGGAAAGGGTGGTAGCCACCATGTCAAGGAGACCTGGGTTGATGAGAGCATGCAATTGTTTGAAAATTTCAATAAATAAATAGCTAGAAAATCATAATAATCATATTAGAGGAAAAAAAAATTGATAAAAATACAATAAGACAGAGGTTTTAGAATCAAACCCATACAATTGATACTGATTTGATATAAAAAAATACTTGCTTGGGTTTGGTGGAATATTCTCAATGGAAGTCTTATGTGAATAAAGAAATGAACCACAAATGGGATCAATGAGTATTAATAAAAGCAAAATAGCCAGAGGAAAAAAAAGTACAATTAGCCAATACTGTAATCAAAGAAAAAATAAATTGGATGGAGCAGACAAGGGAGAAATCAAAGACTCACTGACCTTTGGATTGAATCCTAATGACAATTGACCATCTTTCCTTCCCATAATCTTGGCCATTGAATGCCTATTGGAGAGAAATGGCTTGATCTGTTCAAAAAAACTTTAAAGGAGCTGGTATTGATGCTGATCATCCTTTCAAAAGGGATTAGGGTGGTATAGATGGATCTGAGCTAATTAGCTTTGAGGATGAGTTTACCCTGGTCATCCAGACCTACTGGCAGGGGGTTGACACCATGGGATTGTATTTGGGTGAATGTACATTGTGCAACTCCCAAGGTGGGCAGAACTTGAGCAGGAGATCATTGAATCCAACAACAAAGCAAGGAAATGCTACTCTTAAAAGGGATGCACACTTCAACAGATTTTGACAGGTCTTACCCTAGCAATAAGTTAAAAAGTGGTGATTGACCATGAAACAGAGCACACAGAAAAACTCTACAAGAGCCTTTAAGTAATGAGGATCTAACCCACTTAACCATTCTACTTGTAATACCAGAAGTCAGAAAAAATAAGGTCAAAAAACACTTATGAGTTCACCACAACACAACAATAACACTTCCTTAATTATCACAAGCACTACAATATCTCTAAACACTGCAAAAGGAACTAATTATGTGTGTTTAACTATTCATAAGGTGTTCACCAACAGAAATCAAGGACTTTGGATGCAGAAGACTTGAACCCCCTTTCCTCTTATACAAAATCCTGCTAAACCAAAGAACACACAACTGAGATTAAACATGAGCCTGATAACCAAGAGAGTGAAAAAAAACCAGTGTCCACCCTACAATAGAACTTCATTACCTCCACAGCATACCTCCAAATGAAAAGAAACCACAAAAATTCACCTTTTTTCAATTAGAAAATACAAATAATCATGCACACAAGCCAAAAAACTTGACCAGAACCTCAAAGAATGAAGAAAGCCACCCTGTCTGATCCATACCAAAATTCAGACTCTTATTTATTAATACAACTTTCCAATAGCTCCATCCCAATCCATCAAATCCATCAAAATAGCTTCCTCAACTTCATTTCCAGGTATCTCCTTCAATTCTGGTACTGCAATGTTACAACCCCCTTACTTGAAACTCTTCCTTCTAGCCTAAAACCTTCATAAATCCCACCAGGTCTCAACATAACTCCTTCATCTTCCTTCCCTTTATACTCCAACATCAATCATATTTGAATATCCCATTTACCTTGGATAAACATCACAAAAATTCCCTGAATGATGTCATTTCTCTACCAATAGCACCTCTCTCTCTCTTTGATCCTTGCTTCTCTGCCTTAACAAATACATCACCTCTGTCTCAACCCATAACACTACTCCTCCAACAATTAATCCATCTCCAATACCCATGCACCAATTTAAAATACCCTTAAATCTCCACCCCTTGTATTTATTTCTATCTTCTAAACCTTTGAAGAACTTCTTTGCTGAGAAATACTGTAGCTGAGCCTTCCATGAATATAATGCACTAGTGTAACTTTGTTTATCTTGAAACTTGGGTTAAAAAGGCTTATACAATAGATTTAAATGCTTTTTCTGTGTTGTTATAAGGGTTTCTTTTTAGTTTATTGATGAACTTATTTTATGTGTTGAGAAATTTTTTTTGTGATATGATTATGCATAACTTTCTCTTTTAAATTAATGTGATATCTCTAATATTAAAAGAAATAGCTTTTTCATGTAGACTTGAAATATTGTTTTTGAGCCAAAATAGTGGTGAAAGTCCATGGATGGGGAGTTTGTATGTTCCTGACCACTAATAGCATTCCTTGAATGCTCTGGAGAAGATATAATGCCACCATATAATTCCCTTTTACCTAAACAACTCCCTTTATCCACCTTTTTTTATTGATTTTAACACTTTTCTACCTTATAACCCCAATATCATGCATTCCACCTCTACCAATATACCCTTAATGATGTAAGTCTAATGCATCATAATGTTATTATTAATATTCTTGCCAATTACATGCACAACAATGTAAACCAGACATGAAAATTCTGTACATGAACTGCATGCACCACTGTAGGTGGGTGTTACACAATTAGAATTCTGTTTGGGGACCCCCAGTCAGCACCTGCCTCCAACATCAAATACACCTCAACATAAAATCACTAGATTTCATCAAATAAAAGACTAACTTGGGTAAATTTTATTGTAGTCCAAAAGATCAGGGCTGGAGTTGAAGCAGCAACCAGATCAAATGGATCCAGACCCAACAGGCATGGGCTGCCTTAACTGCTAGGCTACCTGACTAGTACTCCCAGGCATTCCCCTATGTACTTATGGGGTATAGTTTCCACCATGTGACTCAGGTCACAACAAAAATACAAGTGGTTGTAACTAGCTCACTTGAAGAGGAAGCTACTTTGATATTGTATCTCCTTTTTTGGGCATTTTCTGTAAGTGCTATATGTCAGCCCTGAGGACTGCACAGCAGTCCCACAGACTGAAACCAGATAGGTACATACATGGTAACCAGGAAGAATAGGTGTAGCAAACATAGTGTAGCATGTGTATTACATGTGTTCTAAGTGATGTACACATGTAGAAACATTGTGTAACATATGTATTACATATGTAATAAGTAATGTAACATATGAAATAAGAAGTGTAACACAATTGAACCACACCTCAGGTTCAGTTTCAAGAGTCATAAGCATAATAATATACCTATGACAGGAGCCAACTAGCAGGCCCTGCCATGACAGTAACCAACCACAGATTGGCCCATATGGTCTTGTAATAGCATGAGCTGGAACCACAAGCCAGCCCAGATCCTAAGAGTGAGGAGGAGGGAGGCCTGAAAGGTATATAAACTCTTCCCACCTGCCCAGGAGTTGTCCTCTCTCCTCATGTTTTACCACACACACCAAATCAGAACCACTAGCACAAAACATTGAGGATAACTTATATATATAAAAGTATCTGCTCAATAGTGCAAGGTTCAATAGGTGTAAGTAAAAGAATATTCATCCACCACCTGAAAAAGGTTTGGTTAACCTTCACCTCCAGGACCCCTCAATTGTGAAAGACTCACCAAGGGGTAGAGACAAAGAACACCAATACAGGAAGGAACAAGAGCTGTCACCTTCAGCTGAAGCCTGTATTTTCTAGAGTTCGCTCTTGCAGATAACTGTTTTGCCCAGTTATAAGACAAGGCACTCTACCAAGGGAGGACCCTTGTAAATCAACTAGAGTCTTAAATCCTCCATTAGAGGTCAACTAGCTGTAGTCTATACTTGGTGGTACCAAGTGAAGACTTGCCTGTTGCTCTCTTTAGGCCTGAAGCTCACTCCAGCTTCAGATCCTGCTTGAAATAGCCCGGTGGGCTGCCATACAGAAGCATCCCCCTGACACTATATGTTTTTAACAAGTAATGCAATATAAAACATTTTTTTTTTAAAAAAAAATGTCAAGTACAGGAGATGATTCACTGCCACCTGATGGGAGCCTGGTCAAGGGCAGGGCAAACTAGCACCTGCTGACTACAGGTGTCATGATCTGCAGAGTTGCATAACAATGGATCCAGTCTCCAGATGTGCCTCAGGCCAAGATGTGTCTCTGTAATGTTCTTGTACATTCTTGTGCTTTTCTCTATATTCTTGTCCTTCTCTCAATGAAAGTTCCTTCCTCTCATTGAATTCTTTTGTTTCATTCCTCACTATTTTCTTTTTCCTTTTTCATAAAAGAGTAATATTTACAGTTTCATAAAAAGTGTTCTGAGATCTTTGTAGATCAATGTGAAAGTATAATTTTAGCCATGACAACAAGGACCAGTCATAGCTGTTCTAGCCTTGTTGGTAACTGCTGTGTTAGGTGTGGTCACACCCTGTGATGTAATGGGTTAGATTCCCCCTGTTGGTGGACTCTCCCCTTCCCATTGTAGCCTCTCTTACACTACTTCTTTGGTTTGTGTTGACAACTGTATTTGATCAGGTGCACATAGGCACCGCCAGCAAAAATTACTCGGACAAGGCTGTCCGAGAACACCTCGGACAGCCTTGTCCGAGTAATTTTTGCTGGCGGTGAGGGGCTGCGTGAGGCTTGTTTTCGCGGGGAGGGCGTCAAATTTATGTACGTCAGCCCACGGTAAATCCCCCACCCGCAATATTGCGACGTGAGCCAGACCTGAAACAGCTCCCGTGGTGTAGGATACCTCTGAGTTTCTTCCTTACCCTAACCCCAGTGACATATTTCTCGAAAAAATGTTCACCAAATTCTTTTCCGCTGTAGAAAGTCCCTTTCTCGCGAGCTTGTTCTTTTAGAGGAGAGAGGGACTTAGTTAGGTTTACCGGCTAGGTGGGATAAATCATTACCGGATGCTTCTCGGACCTTGCATCTGCTTTTCCGTTAATTTTGCTGCAAAAAGATTCCCGTCTAGTGTGGTTCACGGCATTCAACAACTCTCCCGTGCAAGAAGAAGACCACACTCTCACTTCCAGTGTGCTGTGATCAGTCTGGATCGAACCTTCTTTTCGGAGCCGTGATTTGTGTACTTGTAATGGACTGTTTAGGGGACCACGTGGGACAGGGCTCGGCGACTCTCCTTTTGAACGAAATCATAGCTCTAATCAGACAGGATCAGATGAAGCATTTGGCAGGTTTTGACCAAACCTTGTCAGATAGCGTCAAGTTTTGAGTGGAAGTCCATTCACCTCCCACGGTGACGGTTCGAGTAAAAAGCTGCATCTCAACAGAAACAAGTATATACTGTGTCTAGGGTGGTGGCTTCGATGCCTGTCTGAAAAACGATAATCTTACTTGCAACCAGAGCGCGAAGGAGTTCATCAATGTCTAGGACCCACAGCATTTGTATTGGCGATTCACGAACTTGACGCCCCTTTCATCTTTCACAACCCCTTCACCCCAAGACATAACTCAACGTTTGTAGGAGAGTTGAGCCGTACTCGCCCTACGAACAGTCATACTTTCATGCCCCTTGTTTCACGCTATCATCTTGAGTTTACTCAAAGCAATCGCCATGCTTAAAAGAGCTCTACCTGCCTCAGACTACCCAGATTGTTATAATTCCTTCAACTGCCATCCCGCCAATCCTACAAAGCACCGTTTGAGATATCAGCTTCCACCCTCGTTTTCGTCTTGCTTCTTCGAAGAACCAGTAGAGCTCGCTTTTAGTTATCAGAGCTTCATCGTCGAATCCTACCCTTCACGATTTACACCAACGGAATTTGAACGACAAGATCATGGGATACATTCCCTTCCCCCCTTCTCTCATTTTAGCCTATAGCGGCTTACTCCCCCTTGCGTTGCAAGCTGCCTTACTCCATCCACATTATGAGCAATCACCCAATGCGCGACTCGTTCGTATGGCTTTGCTACCTTTGATAGTCTACATTACCGTTGCAAGCGTTCCGCTGCGGACATTAAAGCCGCTGGAAGGGTTTCTCCATCTCAACTTCCCCCTCGTTTCCATCCCCAGCTTCCACATTGTATGCCTGGCCATCATCTTTGCGTTCCATGAAGGAGATGTCTTCAAATCTGAGGCTACTTTGGTGGCGCAGGAAGCATCTGCGTCTGCAAAGACTAGCTCGCAGGCGTTAAAAATGCAGACCAAGCAACTGTCCTCTACTCGTACACTGCTAGATGACAGTCACAATAAGGTGACTCCCAAAAATCCCGTTCGCAACCCGCCTTCACTCGGCGAGCTCGTGAAGTTTGTCACTGCATTGCTCCTCAGGTAAATGTCTTTCCGGTTTTCTCCAATCCGCAACTTGGTCTTAGTACTACTCGCCAAAGTGAACCTTTTCGCTGACTTTTCTCTTCTATTGTGGCACGACTCCTTACTTTTATCTAGTCCGCGTGGTCTCCAATGCACTTGGTCGCCTCCTGAACATGTTGTACCCCTTGGAAAACAGATGTCCATATTGGAATTCGTTGGCAAAACAGTTATGCATGCGTTCGCTATGCACGCACTTTTCTTGAGTGTATGCGCCTTTGCGGTGCCGTCCTGCCAAAATCCGCGAGGAGCGTATGGTTTCTTGACTGAGGAAGTGGGGCTCCCCGCGTCAAATTTTTTGGAAGTGGTTGCGGTAAATAATTTCCTTTCATGATTACCTTTGCTTCAATCCTTTCACTAATGAAATTGTTTGACAATCCCCACGTTTGTATCGCCGTTCATCTTCCTCCCTCCATATCTGGCGTGAAACTTTGTCCCCTTGTGGGGTCTGGTGGAACATCGATCACGAATCAAAACAGCCATATGTGTTAACCTTGGTTTTTGGGGTCAGTTCATAAACCGGTCTGAAGGCAGAGTTCACCACTTCGCTAACCGAAGAACATGTTTGTATTGGGGGCAAAAACAAACGCACAAAACGTTGTGGCGGGGGGTGTCATGGATTACATAGGGCGCAGCGTATTCTGGTTTCTCGTTATTGGCCGACTTGTTCAACTTAGCCGAAGTTGGAGTGTATTGGCTGGCTCGGAAGGTCCTTCCCGAAGACTTCAAGCCTCAAAGATTTAACCCAGTGTGGTACCCTTCGCTCTTCTCTGAACCTTGGAAGCGAGACAACTTGACGGACTTTTGGTCAAAAGGTTAGCACGACATGCCCTTGTACAAGGACTGGATTCAGAATTTTCCTGATCTGCTCTTTTGGACTGGAATCCCGGAATTCACGAAAGGCTGGCACGCTGCATTTCGTCACGACTTTGTTTTTTGCGGGGCCTTGCCTATCCACAAGCTTTTGCGCCCATTCGGACCGATGGCGGGAAAGATCGGGGGATTGGCCGGCGCAATGTTGTGTAGTGCAGCTATGCATGAAATTTGTAAGACAAACTCATAAAAGCATTCGGGTCAGCTTTCACCGGGAAACCAGCGGATGTAATAAATTGACCGTGTCCTTTTCCCCCTCCTTCTTTGTCTCAATATGGCTTGACCAAAAGCCCTTGTTGCGGTAACCAAAGTAGATTGGAAGTTTTCCACGACCAAAATGTTCCTTGGTCAAGGCCTGGGCATCGTGCTGGAGACCGTGTTTAAGAGACTGACCGGAAGAAAGGTGCGAGGACTTGAATGAGATCATCAGTTTCTCGTAGCCAACGACCCTCCATCTTCTCTTGAGTGAAATTTCTCTTCGCAATACAGGTTGGTGGTCCGTTAGGAATGTTGTGGACCCAATTGCATTTAATGTTATGGGGTCGACCGTGTGTGGAAGCCTGGTGTGTGCCTCTTCATTCAATAATGTGGCCAAATTGTGTTCTGATATGTATGTTCACTGACTCTGCTTGGGAAACTTGTGATCAAAATATCAAAATGGCAAACGCACAGGGTTGAAAATGGTCTAGGGAAGAGCGGAGTCCCAAGACACTCCGAGTGGGTGCTGACCAGGTATCTAGTACCTTTTGGGCCAGTACTTCCTGAGCCGGTCTTTCAGCTTCTGTCACTTGAATTTTGGAGGATTTTTCTCCCCCAGGCCTTAACTTGGCAGTTTGTGAAGAACATTCTATGGATTCCAAATGTGTAATATGTTTTTGGGTAAAATGTTTAGCACTAAAGTTTATCCTTTTCTGGACCTGCCATAGTTAATATAAATTCTGTAGGGGGGGCATTAAAGTCAGACCCAAGAGAATATGCTCCTTTCTCACAATTCAGAAAGTGCCTTGCAAATCCTGAGGACCCAGCCATTTAAAATCAACCAGAACCTCAGGCAGTGGGTGCCAACCCCAGAACCATCCCTTTCTACAGTAGTTCCAACAATTATGTCTAAAACCAGCTAGAGTCACAATGTTTGTTCTAGTTGTTCCTGGTGAAAAATAATAAAATATAGCACAAAACTTGCCCTTGTATTTCTTAAAAAACCTTGTCCTAGTGGGTTTTGATCACAGTACAGCACTTCCAATATAATTGACTTCAACTGAAAATTTTGAAGATGGAATTCCCCTTGGGAAAACTGTCCTAAAAATATTTATAAGGACTTTCCTAGCCTGAGCCATTCTTCTGGTTGATCCATTTGGGAAGTGGCTCCAAGGTAAAGCATGTCTAAAGATGTCAGGGGGCTGCTTTGTATGGCAGCCCACCTGGCTAATTCAAGCTGAGCCTGTATTTCCCAGAGTTTGGCTCTTGCAGATAACTGTTTGCCCAGTTATAACAAGGCACTCTGCCAAGGGAGGACCCTTGTAAATCAACCAGAGTCTTAATAAATCCTCTCATTAGAGGTCAACTAGCTGTAGTCTGTACTTGGTGGTACCAGTACAGACTTGCCTGTTGGTCACCTTGAGTCTAAACAATGCAGCTTCAGACCCAGCTTGAAATAGCTAGGTGGGCTGCCACACAGAAGCATCCCCCTGACATGCAGTAAGAATATATTCATATCAACATTTGCACCACCAGCAAAAATTATTTGGACAAGGCTGTCTGAGGTGTTCTCAGACAGTGAAGTCCGAGTTGATCTTGGACCCTGGTTGACCAAGATTTTCTCATCTCAGTGTGCTCGGACTACCACTGACTGAGATGAGAAAATCTTGGTCAACCATGGTCCAAGATCAACTTGGACTTCACTGTCCGAGAACACCTTGGACAGCCTTGTCCAAGTAATTTTTGCTGGCAGTGTTGCAGCTCCAGGGTACTTCTCAAGTACTCAAGGGCTGACATATTACACATGTTACATTATGTTTTCACATATGTACATGTCTGGTTTCAATCTGTGGGACTGTTACACAGTCCTCAGGGCTGAAAGTTTAATTGTAACACTGTAGTACATATGTTACACTATGTTTGTACATATGTACATGTCTGGTTTCAGTGTGTGGGACTGTTGTGCAGTCCTCAGGGCTGACACTCTCTATCTTTTCCTCTGGATTCCTCATCAGAGGCCTGTGTCTCATTTCTAGAAGTTAAACTCTGTTCCCTAGTATGTGTCTTGGCTATCATGCTGAGGTTGCAGGGTCATATTCTGCCAGACACAGCCATATTTTACTGTCTCTACAATTGTTATGTGATAGTATGCTGAACTCTCATCTAAAATTCTTGAAACTGTGCTATGAGGTATAGTAAAATATGCTCATTCTCAGCCTGGTTCAAGGAACAGGTGGCCAATCATCACATTTCATGATCCAGTAGCTAAGGAGTACTTCTGGTGGTTTTGACCATGCACCAGGCCAGCTCAGGACACAACTGGCCAAGATAACCGAGTCTTACTCACTAACACTTCCAAAAAATTGAATTAAATCAAGCCTTACTACTCAAGATAGCATGTGCAGCTGCACTTTGGTGGTGTATGTTGTTACACTCAATTTTTATTCAAGAGGTGTCTATCACAAATTCAGTAATCAAGGAGATAGTAACCCAATTCTCAATATATGATAAGAAATATTATTATAAGTCTAAATAGTAAGTGTATGATTCTGAGACATGTAAGTATGAGATAAAAAAGTCTTATTTACTAATTTCCTACTCTCACTTTTCATTCAAAAGGTGTCTATCCTGCATTCAGTGAGGTTTAATGATTACACATTCCATAATAAAGAGAGAATAGTAACCCAATTATCAATATATGATAGGTAAAAATACTTAGTCAATAGACCAGGATTGTCTTTGTATTTTTGAAGCACCAGCAAGATGTGTCACATCAGTAGTGGGCTTTTCAAGAAGCATTCCCTTACATTGCAGGGCTGGAGCACCGCCAGCAAAAATTACTCAGACAAGGCTGTCCAAGGTGTTCTTGGACAGTGAAATCTGAGTTGATCTCAGACTGTGGTTGACCAAGATTTTCTCATCTTGGTGTGCTTGGACTACCGCTGACCAAGATGAGAAAATCTCAGTCAACCACAGTCTGAGATCAACTTGGACTTCACTGTCCGAGAACACCTCAGACAGCCTTGTCTGAGTAATTTTTGCTGGCAGTGTTTGAGTAATGTGAGGGTTTTGACCAGGGCTTTGTGACCAGAGAAGTTGTCAAGGAAAAGGAGGATCTAGTGTTTTTTTGGTGGAAGTTGTTGCCAATTTTCTGGAGCCAGTCTCCAAAGACTGTGCCAGTCATCCAGGAATTCTTATTGTGAGTGTATTGAATTCTGTAATTATCAGCTGGCTTGCCTTTGAAAGAGGTTGGGTTTACAACACTTCCAATGACCAATGGATCAATGTTGTGAGCACTTTCTGGTTTGCACAGAGCAGATATGTGATTTGGTATCTTGACACCTAAGTTCTGTGAAGTAACTAACACCTTATTTGGTGGCATACTAAGAAAAGATGAAAAAATCAATGGTATTTCATACTGAGGGAGTAGAAAGAACAGAAAAAAAACTGGTAGGATAGGCCAGACTCATAAAAATTATGGATATTACTAGGCTTGTATTGCTTGCTTACTTTGAGGCATTCAGCATGTGCAGCTGGAATATCATCTGGCCTTGTGCAAGAGGCTTTTTTTTTGGAAGATTTACTTTTGGTATATTCTAGCTTTCTTGATCTTAGTCATCCATCTGGCAAAGCACTTAAATCCAAGGATGGCTGCAAAATTATCAGCTTTCTTTTGTAACATCTTGTTGTTGAAAAGGAGAACATTTTCTTGGGCTGCAATCATCCAATAGTATATGGCTTTGTCAATTCATGAAAACTTTTCAATGTATTGTTTATAAACTGTGCTTCTGTTGAAGCAAGAATTATTCTGAAGCTTCTCTTCTTCCTTGAGCCACAATGACAATTTCCTGTTTGATATTTAAATGATGTGTGGTTTCTTGCTGAATTCCCTGGCCTTGATGATGCAGCCCACAAACCTTGTTCTTGCAGGCAGTGGTTAGCCATACTCAGTTGAGTGTGTAACCCAACAGTTACCCATATTTGGTTAACTCCCCATTACACCTTGTCCTGAAGATCTCTGCCCAGAGTCTGTCAGGGTAAGGGTAAAGTCTGTGGAGAAAGACCCAAGACCTTGTACAAAAATATACACATAAGATGAATAAGATACAGAGATGAGTTCTCAAAGGAATAGTGCACCAGACCACTTTTGTAGTCAATGCTATGAAGTGCCAATTTGAGAAGATGACTCAAATATTCATTTATGAATATTAAGTCTGGTTTTTTTATTGGAGTATAAGAATGTGGAAAGAAAGGGAGGAGGGGGGAAAGATCTGAGAAGGGAGTTCATATACCTTTCCTCAGTAGAAAGATTGCCCTTTCTCCTATCTTCATATTATGCTAGCACAGCCTCATTAGTTACTATTTCCTTTTATGGTATTTATGCTAGCACCACCTCATTAGTCACTATCTCTGTTTATAGTTATTTATGCTAGCACAGCCTCATTGGTCACTATTTCATTTTGTAGTATTTTATGATTACATCTGTATTCATGTATCTTAACCTATGTTTACTTTTGTTATGTAGTTTACATATAGGCTCTTGACACTGAGCCCTGAGTTGTAGTTTTGACCTAATGTGCATATGTTTACACATTTGTTGTTTACTGTGACTATTACACTACATGTAATGTGTGGTACTGTCTGTGGGACTAGCACTGCCAAGAAAATTGCATTGCATAGAGGCATGCTATGTCACATAGCAGGCCAAGATGCGATGCAATAGGTCTATTTTCCAAGGTAGAGACCTTGAAAAATGGTCCATAGTAACACATGAAGACATGCTATGTTACATAGCAAGCTTCCATGTGATGAAAATATATTGGCAGTGTAGTGTGCAGTCCTCAGGGCTGACATGGCTAAGTGGCACAGGGATCAGAAAGGATGAGAAAAGATGAGATGTCAATAGTTGTTAGATTCTATTCCAATTATAAAGAGAAAATAGCTGTTATAAGTGTTTTTTTTGTCACAAGAAAAAGAAGAAAAATGCAAGACTTACAGAGTTTATTCCAATGAGAAAAAAATCTGAAGTTTTTTTACAAACAGGTACAATGTTTATACCCACTTGAGCCATGTATGGCTCATTCTCTAAAGAGTCACACATCTTTAGCCACAGACAGCTCATTCCCAAAAGAGACATATAAACACATACACACCTGTCTCAAGTTGTGTGACTCTTCCCAGAAAAACAGATGTAATTTTACACACACCTCAAATATCCACATGTCCAGCATGCACCCTGAATTGAGAGGATTCAGAATCAAAGAAAGAGAAAATGCCTCTGGTATTCTAGTTTGAAAAGTCTGATTTGGATATACAACCTGGAATTTGATCAGAGCCTGCAAAAAAAAAAAAATACACTAGATAAAACAGCCATAGTAGTTTGTAGCCTAAAGGCCTTGAACATACCTTACTACAGTGATATCATGTATCCTAACATGTACAACCCTTGTTTGTGAGAACCAACAAGGGTTAGAACAGAAGCATTACCCAAGCTGGAAAAGAGAACCCTGGCTTGTAAAAGAAGACTCAGAGTGAAGTGTTACTAGTGCCTAACTGTAACCCTGATCTTGGAGTGAATATTGTAAACTCCCAGGCTAAATTTTCCAAATTCTCATTGTTTGAGGTCAACTAGCTGCAGTCATTATTTGGGGAATCTCCAATACTACCAGTTGGGTTGTTTGTTAAGGACCCAAGTGTACTTCACACTCTCTCAGTAGCCAGGTAAGTAGCCTGGCCAAAGCTACTCACTGGATCTTGGCTGTTTGAGAGCATTCATTTCTTTTGGAAAGCTAAGGCATCTCTGTCAGGGAGTGGCTTCTGTCAGGCCACTGCCTGGCTGGAATTTGTAGTCTGCCCTGGATACACCCAAGTGTAGACTACAGTTAGATGATATTTAATGAGAGGATTTGAGAGGACTGGGGCTCTATGCCCTGATACTAGGTGCTGAAGGAGAGGACAGTTGAGCACTACAACTGTTTGGCTCCAATCCTCCTCTGAGACAGGGTGCTCTTATTCCTGTCTTGGTAATTTATCTCTAATCCTTGTTAGTCCTCACTGACAAGGACTCTGCAAGACTCTAAGGTTATCAACCTGGATGGTGACCTTTAATTTACTCACACCTATAACCCTGAGCACTATTGAGCAGATGACTTATACACCGCCAGCAAAAATTACTCGGACAAGGCTGTCCGAGGTGTTCTCAGACAGTGAAGTCCGAGTTGATCTCGGACTGTGGTTGACCGAGATTTTCTCATCTTGGTCAGCGGTAGTCCGAGCACACCAAGATGAGAAAATCTCGGTCAACCACGGTCTGAGATCAACTCGGACTTCACTGTCCGAGAACACCTCAGACAGCCTTGTCCGAGTAATTTTTGCTGGCAGTGATATTAAGTATCCTCAAAGATGTGCCAGTTGGGTAATTTAGGTGGTTGTGGTAAAAGGTTGAGGGGATGAACCCAACTCCTGGCCTGAGGGGAGAGTTTATATCTCCTGTTCTTAGGCCTGTCCCTCACTATTAGGCTAATGGCCTACTTGTGGTTGCTTGGGTTGCCATGACAATCCTTGGTCAACTTGTGGTCAAGTACTTATTACAGTGTTGTGTATTCCATTCTGTTGTAAGCACATACAGAATGCTCTTGATACTGAGCCTGTGCTGTAATTACCTGTTGGTACCTATATTCAATGTTGTTTCACTGTTATGATTACATATGTACCTTAGTTAGTACTATATGTGATCTTATGTTATACTGGTATTTACACATGTACCATTACAGTACTATGTGTAATGGGTCATTTGACAGTTTGTGGGACTGCCGAGCATTCCTCAGGTCTGGTATTACATCTGTGCTCTTGTTAGTACTATTTGTCATCTTTATGTTACACTTGTGTTTACATGTGTACTATTACAGCACTCTTCTGTAATTGGTGTTTGACAGTCTGTGGGACTGCTGAGCAGTCCTCAGGGCTGACATTCTCTGACACTACATGAAGCATTTGTTTCCCCTGAGGGGTAAATGATTGAATGCCTTTACTATGCATTAGGCCATGCACCTGAAGTTGTAGGTTTTCTTTCTAGCATGAGGGTTGATCTTTTTTTTATCAAGGAGGCAACACAGCATAATTTCTTTCCCTTTTTCAAAAAAAAATGTAATATCATGTAGAGCTTTGCATAGGTATTATCTAGTCATCTATGATTTCATCACTCTTCCACCCAATTTCCACCTCATCTTCCCTCTGAAAATACCCCTGGGTATTAAGAGAGAGAGATCAGCATAGGTATTTTTTAGTGAGCTGACCAATAACATTAGTAGAAGACTCACCCAGCTTCCCAAACATACACATGAAAGGGTCCTTTGATCAATTCCAAAAGTCCCTTCAGCATTT
>MU167346.1:126174-138869 GCA_015951145.1 Cronartium quercuum f. sp. fusiforme G11
CTTTAGGGTTCTTGAGAGGGAGCTAGTTGAGGAAGAAGACTAAAGTGTCTTAGTGCCTGCTGAGTGAAGCCCTAAATTGGGATTCAGCCCTCACTGTGTTTCAGACAGGCTGGTTCTCCTGCTCACCCAGTGGATTCACAGTGCCCATCTGCCTCCTAGGCTTTGAATCACTAGGGGATTTGGGGAAGAAACCCTTACTAGCACTGAGTCTTTGACTCAACCAACCATCCATCATTGCACTTTCAAGTGAGAGTCCAGCCAACTGAAGCTAGGACCTCACAAGATTATTGGAATTTGTATCACCATATCAGGTTGGGTGGGCACACACCTGACCAACTTTAGCATGAGCTCAACATGAGGTCCTGTGAACAGGTGTTGTTCAATCTTTTCAACCCTACAAACTGTATCAATTTCTGAGTTCATAAGGTATCTAATGTGCTTATTGGTTTTTTCAGAATCAAAGAAAATTCTGAAGATCTTGTTGCCCTTGGTGGCTTTTTCAGTTTTGTTCTCAGAGTGATTTTGCAATAAAATAAAGGTTTGATGGATGAGCTGACCTATTTCTTTTGTCAGACTCATGCTGAGATATGGTGATTAAGGTTGAAGGATAGTGGTTGTGTGATATGAGTTGTAGATGCAGTGAAATCATTAAAAATGTGTGATGGTCATTCTAGAAAGTTCAGCCAGGGCTGACTTAGAAGTCCCTTTAAAAGGAAATCCCTTCTTAGGGACATATATTTATCCTTACAGATGACAAAGTCTAAGCTTTTTGTATGAATTTTTTCAAAATAGTGTATGCTTTAGAGGTTATGGAATGCCAACAGTTCTAGACTATTGGAAGAGCTTGGAAGGGGGGAAACACAACAAATTTACTCAAAATTGCAAAAACAAGGGTCCTTTACACTAAAATGTCACTGCCAATATATTTTCATCACATGGAAGCTTGCTATGTAACGTAGCATGTCTTCATGTGATACTATGGACCATTTTTCAAGGTCCCTACCTTGGAAAATAGACCTATTGCATCGCATCTTGGCCTGCTATTGACATAGCATGCCTCTATGCGATGCAATTTTCTTGGCAGTGTGTCTTCACAGTGTACTTAAAACTCTTTTTTTTTCAAGTCCACAGACTGTAGGACAGTTTCTGGCCAAATTCTGATCGCTAATTAGCACACACACACACACACACACACAATACTTCACAGACCAAGCAAATAGCTCTCAAACTCAAAATTTAGGCATCAAACAATTACACACAGACACACTAAGCACCAATAAACCTGAAGACCACCAGCTTCAGGCCCATTTCCTTTGATTGGTGTGGTTAATCCATCACCAAATAATATCAAGAAATATTTCTAGGCTACATAAAGACATTGGCACCAGCTCAGTCAGGCAATGCTGGCAGATGTGCTATTCACTAGCTTTCACATACCCAAGTGACCAGGTATCAGGTGTGTAAATAGTGTGACTGGCCCCCCTCAAGTTATAGCCTTAACCAATCCTCAAGTGGTTTCTCAGGCTAATATTGCTAGAGGATAGGGTCTCCACCCAAGGAGACCCCAGCAACTTTGGTCGGGCCAAAAGCCCTCGATCCGGGACCGGGTCCAACCTTCACCTGCCTTTTGGGTCGCGGCCGGGAGAGCGACTGGCTGTAATTTTTCGGGTCGGGGTTTCTCTGAATTTATTCAGTTTGAGCTTCCAGTCACAGAGTTGAATGACTCAGCTAATCACCAGTATATATCTAGCTCTTGATGGATCACCTTTTGTGAACCATCATTTCGTCCGCACCCGCACAGACCGACCTCAACGCCCATATGAGTTGGTGACACATTTACTCGCAACTGGCTGGTACCGATCAATTTGTCAACTCGACCCTCCAAGTCAATCTGAATTTCACCCCGCTTGCCATGTCTCTTCGACGATGGAACGCCATCTCCCCCCATCGCCGTCAGCGGTCAACTTCCTATTCCGATCATTCTCATTCACGAGGCCTTCATCATGGCCAATTCATCCCTCACTTCTCTCCCCCTCGCTCAATCGGCGTCTATAGCGGCTTGATGTTACCCCATCTCGTCAGCCAGCGCTTGCTTTCAACCGGCTCACTCGGTTTCACCCGCTCTTCTGCTTTCCAAGTCCGTCAGATGAGCTTTATCTCAGCTGCAGCTCGGGCTGCTGGAAAGGTCGGTGGTCGACTCTTTGGCATAGGTGCCTTGGGCGTAGGCAGTGCGGCTTATGTTGGTAGTCAGGTCGATGGTTAATAACCTATCCTCCTACCTCTGTCCTCATCTTCTCACCAATTCTCTCCCTAACGACTACATGCCTATTCATATCTGACTACAAACTTGCCACTCATTTGGACTTACACCATTCAACAGTATTCAAAAGCAACGTATTTGGAGCCATCAGCGGAACTTATCATAACCTCGCCAATGCTCTCGAGGATCTAGCCACCTCTGCCGGTCGAACAGTTTCAAACATCAGCCAAGGCGCCAGCGAAGTACTGACCACTACCACAGAGACTTTTGAAGATAGTCTTCAATCCATTTTGCACAACTTGAACAATTTCTGGACAGACTTCAATTCTGGAGAAGATGGAGGCCAGCAAGACTCCAATGGCCCCGGAAAAGAACATAGACCTGAATTCGATCCCAGTACCACCTTCCTCCCAGCTGCCGCTTTGGCATATGGGTTGACTGATACTGATAGCGACCCAGTCGAAGGGTCTACCGCTCCGACCAAAGATTCCAGCGCTGGCCTAATGCAGCTCACTCGAAAACTCATTGAAATTCGATCGTTGCTAATGAGCATCGATCAGGACGATACATTGATTCTCCCTAGTATAGTCGTTATCGGTAGCCAGAGCAGCGGTAAGACGAGTGTCTTGGAGGCAATTGTCGGTCATGAATTTTTGCCGAAGTGAGTGTTGTCGTTAAACTTCCGGTAACTTTGGCATACATCAGCTGGCCCAAATTCCCTGCCGACTTGACATTCGGGGCTGGCGATGAGGTGCACGTGTAGCAATAACCGTATCAGAATAATTGATTCTGTATCTCGACGTTGTTGTGGGTCTTGATACGATTACTGCAGAGGACACAATATGGTCACTCGTCGTCCGCTCGAGCTAACGCTAATCCACACTCCACCTACCACTGGCAATCCGTCCCCAAAGGAGTATTTAGAAAGTCCCGAGTTTGGCCCCGGTCGATTTCACGATTTTTTAGAAGTTCAACGTCGATTGACCCGGCTCAATCAAGATGTACCCGACTCCGTGGCGGTTGACGACCAACCAATCCATCTCAAGGTTTACTCTCCCCACGTGCCTGACCTTACTCTGGTTGACCTTCCTGGTTACGTTCAAGTGAGCTCGATGGACCAGCCCGAAGAGCTGCGCGAGAAAATTAGCCAGCTCTGTGAGCGTTACATTCGCAAACCCAATCTTATCCTTGCCGTCTGCGCAGCAGATGTCGATCTGGCCAATAGCCCTGCGCTCAGGGCTAGCAAAAAGGTCGATCCACATGGCTATCGGACTATTGGTGTGGTGACCAAGCTCGATCTGGTTGAACCTACAGTCGGAGCATCCATTCTATCCAACGACCGATATCGTCTAGCGCTTGGTTATGTAGGTGTGATTTGCAAGCCGCCCAAAACTTCGCTATCCGGATCTGGAATGCAGCTTATGCGACAGGGTGGGGCGGGTTCAGCACAGGCCGTTCTAGCCGAACACGAGCATGCTTATTTTCGTAATCATGCCGAGGCCTACAATGAGCCAAACCTGATGCTCGGAACCACCACCCTAAAACAAAGGCTCATGAAAGTCCTCGAGGAATCAATGTCAAGTTCGCTTCACGACATCTCTAATCGAGTGTCGCTTGAACTTGAAGAGGCATCTTACCAGTACAAAGTCCAGTACAACGACCGTAATATCTCCGCCGAGACCTATGTGGCTGAGACGATGGACCTCCTCAAACGACAACTGGCCGAGTTCTCAAAAATGTTGGTCAAGCCTGAGGTGCGCTCCATGTTAAAGCGCGAACTGGACCAAAAGGTATTGGGGCTCCTGGCCGAGGTTTACTGGTCCGACCGCCGCGCGCCCGAGCTTGGCAAGTTGGGCGAGTCTCGACTTGGGCCCGAGGGATTGGACCCCTACTGGATTCACCGTCTCGAAGCCGCCCAGTCTCGTCTCACGAAGGGTGGCATCGGCCGCACCTCTGCAGACTTGGTAGCTGATGAGATTCGCTTTGCAGTCACCAAGATCCTCCAACATGAACCTATGACGTATCACCCCAAGGCGGTGTCGGAGATGGTAGCAATCACCGAGGACATACTTGATGGGCTGCGCGCTCGTGCCGCTGATCATGTCGAGATCGCGGTGATGCCCTACCGTTATGAGGTGGACGTGGAGCGGTCAGAGTGGGAAAACGGGAGAACACGGGCCGTGAAGTTGATGGAAGAGGAAATTAGTCTATGTGATAATTTCCTACGGGCAGAGAAGATTGAGCTGCGCAAGAACTGGCGATTACGCGAAGCCCTTGAACACGTACGAGAAGACGAAGAACGACTACGTCGTCGCGCCCAGCGTTGGCTTCTAGAGGGTGGCGTATCAGGACCTGAAGCAATTCAAGATGAGCCGGAGGAAACTCGACCACCTCCAATCCTATTGGACAGAGGTCAGTGTCTAATGTGTGGTAGGTTGCCATCGTTTTTGAATAAATGATTTGATGTGTTGCTTCACTCGATAGCTCGTCGTCTCCGCGACATGGAGGCTCGCTCCGAGATCTTGCGATTACGGTATACCGCCCTGAAGAGCCGACGCTGTAAATCAGGGCCCGCCAGTCAACCCTTTTGCCCTGAGGTGTTCCTCAATGTCCTTGCCGATCGACTGTCCGGGACAGCAACTGACTTTATAAACATCGATCTCCTCAGCCGGTTTTTCTCAGCCGTCAGTTCTGCCCGTCTGATAATCCTTCCACAATGCCCACTATTCTCAGGGGAGTTGATGAAGACGTCTCCAATCTTTCTGACACCTCATCCTTTGCCCCCCCCCCCCCTGATTCCCCATCAGTTACCACACGAGTTGAACTCAAGGCTCATCAAACCACTCGAAGGTTCCGAAGCCCTAGAGTTCGCCCGCGAGAATCCGGAAATCCGTCGACATCTCGAACTTCAGGATCGGAAAGAGAAATTGGAGAAGGTATGCCTCAGCTCGCCAACAGGCCTCATGAAACCCTACTGAAGTCATGCTTTGTGGTTTGCTTCACAGGTGATGCGGGAATTGGTGGCGTTGGCATACATGCAGCAGGACAACGACGAGAGTGGTGGACATCATCACCGTCTAGTCACCTCGACAAATCATCGGAGACGTTCAACCGGATACTTTTCCAGTTTCTTTTGACCACCTTCTTCTCTTTTCTTCTCATGTTTACGTCCAAAATATGCATTGGTTTGTTGCGGCCGAATATTTTATAAAGGCTTTGTAATTATCATCATAATCCTCTATAATATGAACACCTCTCTCAACTTTGGATCCTCTACAGCGGCTCGAGCATTCCTTTTTCTCAGGAGTACAATGTATTCTTCCCTGTGGCAAGAAGAGAGCTGGACAAAGTGGGATCCACTGAAACAGCGATGTATCAGAGTACAAAGTTCCAGAACCTGAAATTAGCTTGAGAGCATGACTGTAACGGTACTACATACAGATACGGTACCAAATAGTACCAGACACCATCCAAAAAAAACATGCCGGCCTTTTTGCAACACCTCCACCCCTACACGATGCTCTCCGCGCTTCCCTCTCGTCCATTAGCCTATCACCCTTTGCACCAGGCTCGAAGACAGTTCAGGACCAACACCACCTCACGATCGAATAAACCATCTCTCTTCAATCGACAATACAAGTTCGCAATATGCGGTGGTGGTCCGGCTGGGTTTTACTCGGCTTCACGACTGCTCAGTCTGTCTGACAGCTCCAATATCCGCGTTCATCTCTTCGAAGCTTTACCCACG
The DNA here is from genome assembly GCA_015951145.1 of Cronartium quercuum f. sp. fusiforme G11. Taxonomy (NCBI): domain Eukaryota; kingdom Fungi; phylum Basidiomycota; class Pucciniomycetes; order Pucciniales; family Coleosporiaceae; genus Cronartium; species Cronartium quercuum. The sequence continues at coordinate 132,183 of MU167346.1, forward strand.
CCATTCGGTCTTAGTCGGTACGGAGTCGCTCCCGATCATCCTGAAGTGAAAGTGCATCTTCCTCCTCCGAGATCTTCAGCTTGACCTTCTTCCATCTCTTAACTTTCATTCTCTATCGCTATTTTGTTCGCGTTTCTGGGGCCTAGAACTGCGAGCACAAGTTTGAAGAAGTGGCTCAAGATCCACGCTTCCAGTTCTTTGGTAACACGCGTTTGGTGGGAGACAATGATTTTTTGCGGGAAGTTGACGTATCCGAGTCATACGTATCAATTTCACAACTTCGATCAAACTATGATGCCGTGATCCTCGCCTATGGCGCCGGTTTAGACCGAGATCTGGGTGGGATTCCGGGAGAGAAAGAACTGAAGCACGTTGTCCCCGCAAGATCGGTGGTGAATTGGTATAATCGATATCCACTTCCGACTGTCGACTCACTCGAACCTTTTGTGGACCTTAGCCAGATTGAGCATGTGACGATCCTTGGACAAGGCAACGTAGCCCTCGATATCGCCCGGATTCTTCTTAGCAGCGTTGACAGTTTATCCAAGACAGATATCAGCGAACGAGCCCTTGAAAATCTCTCAAGAAGCAAAGTCAAACGCGTCGAGATCGTAGGCCGACGAGGTCCCCTACAGATGTCATGTACCACCAAAGAACTCCGGGAACTTCTTTCTCTGAAGGATGTCTCTTTCGACACAGACGAAGCCATCCTCAGCCATACCATCGAACTCATTCGCCAGCCTCAAGTGCTCGACTATCTCCACAACGCTCGCCTCAGAAGGCGCTTGCTGGAACTAATGTCCAAAGCTGTTAGCTCCAAGCCCATCCAAGATCGAGCCCCCCGCTCTTGGTCTTTCAAGTTCCTTCAATCGCCTCTAGCTTTCCTTCCCGACCCGACGGCTTTTTTCGATCCTTCAGCAAGCGGGCAGCTTGTCTACTCGGTACAATGGGAAGCCAACCAACTGATTTATTCTACCAAGACCACTCACACTGCACCTCACACCGATCTCTCCACCGCAAAGGCTATCCCGTCAAATCCAGCTCGGAGGTTCATCACTCAAACAGACCTAGTCATCGAGAGCCTGGGTTATCGCTCCCAGTCTATTCCGGGCATTCCCTATGACAGTCGACAAAACTCGGTCAAGCACGTCAATGGGCGGGTGTCGGATGTCGATGGAAAGACGGTCTGTATACCTCGCCGACCTTCTTCGCGCACCATCTTCCATACAAGTTGACATGAGTTCTGATTGGACCAAACTCCAGATGCCGGGACTCTATGTTGCGGGTTGGCTCTCGAGAGGAGCAAACGGGGTGATTGCTAATACGATGTACGATGCTTATCTTACAGTGGATAAGATTGCAGAGGATGCCCTTAACGGACAGCTTGCGCCTGTCCACCAATCAACACACCTTAGCTCCAGCGCCAGCACGGGCCATCCTTCACATGGTCTGTCCTGGTCCCAATGGAAGAAGATTGATGTCGAAGAAATTAAACGGGGAACAAAAGTGGGCAAAGTGAGGGAGAAGATTCGTTCTGTGCCTGAGATGATAGATATAGCGAATAGATAGAGAGCAATGCTATACACGCGGCTATTTATCTAATGCTAAATTGAAAAGGGACAAGGTTGAGTATGAGATGTGGTCATGATCCAGCTCCAGTACTGTACTACAGTCTTGGTTTTACATGCTGGAGTACATGAAGTCATCATGTGTATTGATTCATACTCTGTATTAAATCTAAATGAAATTCTCCAAGATTCCTGTGGTCCATTCATTCATCCCGTCACGTCACCTTTGGCAATCTATCAAGTGACCAGCTCCATCCATGACCATAGCCACCTTTAATCTCCTCAAGCTCTTTGCATTGGTTTTCTCCCGTCTCCCCCTCTGCATCTCCTCTACCACCAACGACACCTTCGACGAGTCGCTGCTACTTCGGCCTCTGCCCGATGGCAAGCTGCATGCCCGGTTCAGCTTCAGCCTTCAGTCACCAATCTCTACGGTCCCTGCCCGACTCGTCTCTGAGGAACTTGATTCCGTCGGCAGACCTTTGTCTTCCAACATTCGTCTGCGAGAGTCCGGTCTGATCCCGCCATCGTTCTCAGAACTCGTCGATCGCTTCGGCGTTGCAGAATTAGGCTTGTCACTTAGTCGCGGTCGATGGGATGACACACGATGGGCAGAGCCCTCTACCATTCCAAGCGATCGTAAACCACGCGGTGCTCAGGTTTGGGCTTGGCTTGATCGAACACAAAAGCCAATAACAGCTGTGGAGGAGAGCGAAGACGATGAACGACACAAAGGTAGCTGGTCCGGATTGACCAACACGCTTGCCGGCCTCTTCTGTGCATCTCTCGGTCGACTTGCTGAGCCAGCTCACGTCAGCCGCCCACCTCCTGAACTCTTTCCGCCTCGCAATCCCACTCAACCGGCGACAGAGACCAAGGGAGAGCTCGACCTGGAGCTGTTTCACGGCTTGCTACCGCTCGAACAGCCCTGTACTGAAAACCTGACCCCGGTCCTCAGGCTCTTACCCTGTAAAGGCCATGCTGGTTTAGCGATGCTCGCCAATCCACATCGGCTCTTGGAGGGTAATTGGCAATCGATCGGGGTCAACCTACGGCGGGGTAAGGAAATAGGCAATCCTGGACTCGAACTTGAACTTGTCATAGAGGCCGTTCTGGACCCAGTAAGGCGCGATCGAAGCAGTGGTGGGCCCGGCAAACGCGGTGAGCAAATCGATCGTTCATGTTTAAATCAACCGTGCCTCTGACCTTTATCTTGCTCATGCTCGGCTCGAGTTCTGTATTTTTTTTTTCTTCCTTCGGACCAGATTGGTCACTTCAATCGGTCTTTGAACGATCAGTATCCAGAGCCTGCCCGATCGCGCGCTCCAGTCGAATCATCGTGGTAGATGACCCGATCGGGGTGCTTGAACCTCGAGCAGAGTCTGATGGGTTGCCCATCAATGGGCAACATACTTTTGATCTTATGAGAGGTCTGTCTTTCATAATATTTACCTCTATCTTCCTCAACCCATCATTTACGACATTGTATTCATCCACTCATGCCCACCTTTTGTTTTATTTCTCGTGCAAGCCGTCTTGCCTCTGGACATTTCCATGAGCTGGCCCTCTGAACCTCACATCATCTACCGTAAGTGCTTCAAATGGTATTCCACATCTGGGATCCTTAAATTAAGACTGATTTTTAGTCTCACCAACCTTTGAACGCTGACGCTCACAGCCTCACAATATACTCCATCATTGGTCTCTATTGAGCGCTTTTGGTCAGGAGCTGGTCAGGCGCACGGCGTTTTAGGGGTGGAAGTCACTAATAATGCTAAGGAAGCGGTCGAGGCGGTATACATCGAACAACTCCCATGGTGGATCACAGTCTACGTCCACACCCTCAGTACCCTCGTCGACGAAGTTGAAAGGGGTAAGTACGATAACAGATCCTAGCTCAGCTGACATCGCACGCGATACTGATGTATAAATTTTTTTACAAACAAAAAAAACTGGTCCGGCACAACTCGTTCGGGATTATCCCACAAACCTCATGCGTACCCAAACATACACTCAGATGATATTGTGATCAAGAAAGTTATCACACCCGCTCGCGCTCGTCTGCGTCCGCTCTCGCTCTCGCTCACACTCCGGCTCCCAGCTCAAAGCCGTACCCGACTCACCTTCGACTACGAGAAGTCGTTATTACTTTACACAGAATACGCTTCAGATGCTAATCGTGGTTTCGACCTTCCACCAGCCGCCCTACTTCTTCCGAGCCCCTCTTCAGGTCCACCCATACGACTGTGGACCTCGGCTGCGCTCATTTACCTCGCTACACCTGATTTCTCGATGCCTTATAATGTTATCATTGTCACTTCAACCCGTAAGTGTCTGTTTTTTTTTTTTTACCTCATAGACACCTTCCTTTCTTTCCTTTCAGTGTTTGTAAATCTGACTGAATCTCCCTCGCGTTCTTGTTTCTTGATCGTAGTCATGGCTTTGTTCTTTGGGTCGGTCTTTAATTTGCTTGTTAGGGAGTTCAAATATGTCAAGTTACCTGAGAGGAAACAACTGAGTTGAATCTTAATGAAGATAGAATTTGACGTCCTCATGAGAAACTGATCAAGCCAAGGTTTCATCCAAGGCTCTTGGAAAAAAATAATTATGCAAGTGCTGAATGATAATCATCAAAGAGTACTGGTAAACCTCGCCCACCTTTTTAAATTCCCGACGCCCATCGGGTCCGGATAGTGGTATTCAACACTTGAATGTGACCTCTAATGCTGTCTTGTTCATCAGATCCAGGATCGCAAAAACACTAGTAATACACACCTGTATTACCTTTCAATCCATTCCAAAAGTTACATTCCACCCATTTCCAACAGAGTCTGGGTGTCATTCTTTGAAGATCAAGCCCAAAAAAGCCGGGTGTCATCCTTCTTGACACTTGCATCCATGTACATTTGGTACTTTATAGTACAGTAGTTTCGATAAATGTTGTCACCGGCTCTTCACTGATGGTCCGCGCGCGGCCAGCCAATCTCAGTGAAGAGCCGGTGACAACATTTTTCGAAACTACAGTACTTTTCAATAGACACTAAAATTACAACAGCTTCATTTTATATGATAATCCAAACAAAAGATGAATAATTCATCTTCAAGGCTTTGTCCGTAAATTGAGTGAGGACCAGTTCGATCTGAATTTAAGAAATCACCACCTGAGTATATGACACTGAACAATTTGATTCAATTTGATTGATAGGTAATGCGAGGTGAGGCATCTTGAGTTCCACTGTCCGCTCACACTGAGCTCACTCACGTGCCCACCAGCAACTGACTTGCACCAGTGTGAATCATGCCGGGAATGCCCATCTATCCCATTGGTTTTGTGTATCTTTCACACTGGTAGCAATTAGCTGTCGCTTGCAGTGCAAGCACCAGTGCGGGGCTTGCATGTTGCTCGCACTGTCGAGCTGTCGCTTGTCATTGAGACGTCATCGTACAATGACAATTGACAGCTCGGTGGAACCGTTCACAGATGTTCTCAAGAGGTACCAGTCGGTACAAGCTCATTACCTTCCTCCTAATCAATCTGTATACAAAATTTGGAATGAAACACAATAGAATCTTGGAAAGTGCCGAACATCGAGCTTCTTGTGAGGAACAATTCCATTTGGGTTGCATCTCAACTCCTGATGATGACCACATCCTTGTGAAGAACTGGCCAATCCACTCTTGTTTGATTGTACCACCTCTGTCTTTTTCTTGCAGGGAACAATTACCACCACAGAAGTATTTGGAGACTTGTGTTGTCGCTTTGTGTTTAGATGAACATATCGGCCTCTGATATGTACGCCTGATGTCGATGTATGTTTATGAAGAATGCACTTTGAGCAAGTGCACAAGACCTTTGAGAAAGTTGAATCCATGAGTTTGGGTGTACAAATGAGGATGAAGAATGGTGATGGTGAATCAAGTACACCTGTGAATGGTTCCACCGAGCTGTCAATTGTCATTGTACAATGACGTCTCAATGACAAGCGACAGCTCGACAGTGCGAGCAACATGCAAGCCCCGCACTGGTGCTTGCACTGCAAGCGACAGCTAATTGCTACCAGTGTCTTTTTTTTTAAAAAAAAATAAAAATAAAAAGTTTAAAGTGCGATACCACCTCTATAAGAGTACAAACAACACTGTAACAAAGAAGTGGGAAGCCTGTAGCGGGGTGTGTACAGGGTCGTAAAGGGTTGAGGAGTGACAGGGCCGGGTTATCGCTACTAGTAGCACTACCTCGGGCAGTAGGAAGAGAAAAGAACAAGGAGGAAATGGGGGTACATAGAGATAGTCATAGGGAGAGAGAGATAGAGGGGTCCACAGGGAACTAAGCAGAGAGGGGTTTTGGCGGCCTTTGTTGAACTGATGGGGACTGGTCCTGCCATGCCAGACTGCTAAGTGGGGTGGGCTTCTTAGGCACAGGGTGATGTCCCTGTAGTGGGTTGGTCAGACCTCTTTTGGTCTCAGGGGGTTTGAGATGACAGATCCCAGTCCTCATCAGCGTGATTCAGGTCGCCTCTGCTCCTTCTGGTTCTGCAGGGGGAAGGAAATAGATATTGTGCCCAGAGAAAGTGAGTCAAGAAGAGAAAGAGAAGAAAGAGAGGCACAAACAGAATAGGAGAGAGAAAAAGAAAGAGGGGGGAATGTGACATTAGGTGTGTTGGGGTGTTGGGGGGTCTAGTTTATATAGGTGTTGTAGGGGGTGTTAGGAGGGTTGATGGGTTGATCAAAGGTCAGGTGGTGGGTTTGTTGAAGGTCAGGTGGTAGCACTGCCCCCACTTACTCCTCACCAGTAGCCCAGTGTGCCCCAAGAGATATGGCCATTATCAGGAAAATATGGGGGCAAAAGTAGGATGTGAAGTCCTAGCTTCAGTTGGCTGGACTCTCACTTGAAAGTGCAATGATGGATGGTTGGTTGAGTCAAAGACTCAGTGCAAGTAAGGGTTTCTTCCCCAAACCCTCTAGTGATTCAAAGCCTAGGAGGCAGATGGGCACTGTGAATCCACTGGGTGAGCAGGAGAACCAGCCTGTCTGAAACACAGTGAGGGCTGAATCCCAATTTAGGGCTTCACTCAGCAGGCACTAAGACACTTTAGTCTTCTTCCTCAACTAGCTCCCTCTC
>MU167347.1:81745-92031 GCA_015951145.1 Cronartium quercuum f. sp. fusiforme G11
CTGTCAACACTTATGATACATATGTTACATTATGTATTACACCTATTCCTTCACTTACTTTATATGCATGTCACCTATGATTACAAATGTAACCAGTTTAATAGCAGCTCATGGGACTGCTCAGCTGTCCTCAGGGCTGACAGGCATGCTATGTCACATAGCAGGCCAAGATGCGATGCAATAGGTCTATTTTCCAAGGTAGGGACCTTGAAAATTGGTCCATAGTATCACATGAAGACATGCTATGTTACATAGCAAGCTTCCATGCGATGAAAATATCTTGGCAGTGTATGAGATTCTCATCTCTCCAGCTTTTGTTTAATCACAACTGCCAGAAAAACTATGCCCACAAGCTTCTGGCAAGTCCAAAAGCTTATTGACACAGCTTGGACATTTGTCATGAGAGATCACACTAATTATACCTACCCCTGCCAAATTGTAAGTATATTCTGTGTGTTTGTGAAAAGCAGTTCTTCTCACTTGCTTGCAGGTGACATGCTATATGACATAGCTTGACACTGCCAATATATTTTCATCACATGGAAGCTTGCTATGTAACATAGCATGTCTTCATGTGATACTATGGACCATTTCCCAAGGTCCCTACCTTGGAAAATAGACCTATTGCATTGCATCTTGGCCTGCTATGTGACATAGCATGCCTCTATGCAATGCAATTTTCTTGGCAGTGTGACTTGATGCAATTCCATAGGCCAATTTCCCAAGGTAGGAGGGGCCTTAGAAAATGGTTTATAGCATTGCATGGAGGCATGCCTCCATACCATGAAAACATTCTGGAAGTAGGGCTTCTTGGATTTGTGCACATGCACACAGGGTGGGGTCTAAGAAAGATTTTCAAAAGAAAAGTTAGACTCTTCTCTATTCAATGAGGAAGGAATCAACTTTTATTTCTTGTTTTTTGGGGATTTGAGGGAAAGAAGCAGGCACATCTTTTTTTGTATATTGTATTTTACTCTAGCTATACTCATCTAGCAACCAGAGCACTCCAGAGAAATTCCCTTGTAAGAGGGAATGTGTCCTCACACCAAAAAAAATTGCTTATTACAGTTGGTCCTAAGTCCCTCTTCATGAACTTAGATGATTCAAATACAGCCAATGCACTTACTTCTGAATTCTTCAGTTTTTGTTTTTTTTGTTTTTTAATACTAGAATTCAAGTTTTGTTTTGGCAGGGGAGAGAACTGACTCTTCAACCCCTGCCAAAATTGGACTTGGAATTCTGGGGGAAAAAAACCCCAAGATTTTGTGTTTGTATTCCATAATGTTTTTTTTTTTTGTTTTCAACAAAGAGCATGGGTAGGTCTCCAGGGGTCTGTATCTTAGGATTCAAAGTTTCCAAAGGCTTTTGGGGTCACCTCTGGGATTGAAAAGGGTTGGCAACCATTACTGGAAATTTCTTGAGTCAGTCCTCTTGGCTCTTAAAACTCAAGCTGGTCAGTTAACTTGGCTCATGAACATTCAGATCAATGGTCCAGAGTCAAGATGAGTGACTTATTGAGTCTTCCTTTGCTGACTAAGGTAAGATTTCCTGCTAACCAAGCCAATCAGACTCAGTTGCCTATTTGAGGTTCCTAGTTGTGATCTAGCCAAGGAACAATCCACTTTGGGTTGTGCACTGAGCCCAAAACTTCAATATGCTTTGAGATGATGAAATCAGATCAAATTTTAACAAAAGAGCAGGGGTCCTTGCATTGGCTGTAGTTGAATGACAGCTGTCACAAATGAGGAACTTTATTAAGTTGACAAGTGTATGAAACATATGCTAAGGTTTTGGTTGGATGTACTCCTATATATGGTTTGGGTTCCATGAGTAAGAGCATCCATCAGGGCCGGAGACCCAATTTTCAGATGTGGGGCGTCAAAAAAATGGTTGCATGCACAGTGGAAAACCCGAATTGAGGGAGTCTCAACCAATGTCTTGCTGCAAGATCATTGGTACAGACATCTTTAATTTTTTTTTTTTAGTTTTATGTTAATGTTGTTGGGATTTGTTAATTCTAGTCTTGTATGTCAAAACCAATGCGACATTACTGGTTGGAGTAGGAGGAACTTTTAGAGTGAAGCACGTCATTTTTGTGCTCCTGTCTGTTGTGTTGTACATCTACCTCATTGGGTAGTTTATGTATCACCTAGACAGATTGAGGCAGAGGTGTTGTCCTTTTTGGGACTGGCGGATTGTGTATAGATAAGAAGGGGCTTCTCTGGTGGACCTCTTATACTCGGCTCTCCCTCTCCCTCTCCTGCTTCCTTTCCTCACCGAGAAGAAGCAGTGAGTGTCTCTTTTACCTATTGTGTGGTTCATTTATTTTGTCAAGCTAATTTTCTCTTTGTCTTATATGTGTATTTTCCTTCAGTTATTATTTCTTCCTGTTCTTCTCTCACCTTCCCTACTCGGTCAAGTGTGTATCGTGTTGTGTTCATCACTTGGCTTTTGCCGTTTGGACGTGTCTGACTTGTTAGCCCACAGCCCACAGGTTCTCTTTTTGTCAAATTCTCTTTGTATTTTTCCTATAGATGTTTGTATTTGGTCATGTCAACAATTCCGCTTGAACCCGCAAACGTGGACAATCTTGATATCCCACCCCACATGCTGCAAAGACCGTTGCGGTGGTTTTTTTGGAGCCCGCACAATGCGAGCTTTGCTGCGGATAAGAAAGCATACAGGAGCTGCGCCTGAGGGACTTTGCTTGTTAATCCACACACCGGCCGGGATTGCGTGACCAACTTTGAATCTAAGAAACTGTGATTTTACGGCCGGAAGAGTTCAAAAGGACCAATCTGTTGGGGACTGGGGGCCGCCCACATCGGATGTCCGGTACCAGGATGTCACACGACTGCGGCACAGCCCAGCGATAAGAAGTTTTAGGCCGGTCGGCGAGGAGGCTCTCCATCTTCACTGTTGTTCCTGCTGACTCTCCGTCCTGAGAACTTACCAAACCCGATACGGTTTAATATAGGTTATGGCCCACGTTATCCGCTGCGCCTAATCCGAACGTATGGTCTTTGAAGGTGAAAGGGTAAACTCGCTGTTTGCCTTTTTTTTCAAAAAAAAAAAAAAATCATTCTATTACTGAGCCGTTCGGCTATTGAATACACTAATGGTGTACCCCACCAGTGAAACCTGTGGCTGTTGAGGGGTATAGTCTCTTGAGCTTATGCAAGTCAGTAGAAGTGAGCAACGCTGCTGTTCTGGTAGGTTCTTAGAATAAGAGAGATGAGGTGGATTGGGGAAGACTCTCGTCGGCTAGTTTCACCAACACCCAGCGGATTTTGAGTCGCCAGGTGTTGGTACAGTACTCATTGATTGAAGGGTAAACTTTGCAGTTATGAAGCATAGATTTGTGGGGCCTAATTTGAAGCGATTGGAGTTGGTTGAAGAATTTTCTGTCGTTGGGCTTTGTACCTGTTGCAGATAAGAAGGAATTGTTTCATGTTACCATTCAGCCCCTTCCTGAAAGTCGCCGGAGGGGCCCGTAAGCTGTTTGAATTTGTTTATAGATTGGTTCAGGTGTACGTGATTTGAGCGTAGCTGAGTAATGGCTATGATTTCGTGTTTCTTGAGCTTGCAGATGGCGTCGAGGTGAAGTTTAGGAGTGGGCTCTTATCCCAATCTTTTTCTGTTATTGTCATTGAATGTGTTGGATTGTTATGTTACCCATTCTTTAATGGCTGTGGGGAAGACCGATGGGCTTGGGCTTGAGGTGAAAGTGCGCGGTAGTGGTTGTTGTGCTGGAGTAGTCGCTAATCTATCAACAGTTTCATTACCTTTGAGTCCTTTGTGCCCTGGGCACCACCGGATTAAGACTCGAAGCTATCTCGTTCCTCTTGAGCATTGACACATGAGTTATTTTTGGACGCGGTGCGCTTTCGTGGCATTTACATTTCCTTGAAAGGGTTTCATTTACGAGACAAAAAAACAGCGGTTGAGAAAAAAGATTAACAGCTCACTACCCGCCCTCTCTCGTCATCACCTCTCGACCACTCGCAACACCCCCTTCAACACCGCTGAATCCCCACAGCTCCTCTTCCCCAATGAATCAGCATCAAAGGATGTCCGGTGGATCTTACTTAGATGAAATCTTGCTCGTTTATGGCGTTGTCATTCCAAACCTTGGTCCAGATTTGCGTGTCCGATGTATCACCTTGGAATAGAAATGTAAGAGCCAAGTCCAGGGAATAGTTCTCACGAATTGGACAGGTACCATGAGAGACCATTGACAGAGAGAGTGTGAGAACTATGAGATCTTTCAACAAACTTATTAATACTCGTGCACAGATGGCCTTGTGGAAACAACAAGTCTATATATACACCAACTTTGAGTAGAAGCGCAGAGAGCTGCCGGAAGGGGCTATAAACTGATCCGTACCAGGCCTCTAATTATCCGCCTCCATAAATCTTCATTCACACAACACATTCCGGAGATTATTTAACTATTTTGAAAGTTCTTCCATAGATTTTATAAGTTTTACAAAGCCAACATCTTTTTAGAAAAAAGAAAAATTGCTGGTAATGAAATTTCACACTTTCCCTCTTTTGCTCTTTGCTTTGGGGACAACAAAACATGCGATATGCGCCCGAGTATCGGAAACGAATCCTCCGCCTAACACGATAATAGTTAGACCAGGGGGGGGAACGTAAGCCTATGATGATCTTTTCGCGAAATATATCTACACCAAAACGTGGCTCATTTTCACAATCACTTCATTTTGATTTGTAGGTTATCAGCCGCGTTCCAACAGTTACAAGGGAGGAAAGGGAAACAAGTTTTCCTTTTGATGCCAGGTGCGCATAAGAAGCGCCACTAAATACATCATCCATCAGTTCATAGACGTTGATTTTTTTTTTTTTTTTGGCTTTTAGGAGCTTACTTCGATAATGCACTGCTTCAATACTATAATGATGTATGTCATTGGGTTTGTTTACCTGGTCACAAATATTCTCATCACCATCCATGACGATATGACTTCTAGGGGGTGATCATCCAGGGAGTAGGTGGCAGCGCCATTAGTTATTCGAGCAATCGAGTGACAATCACTTCCTCCAAGAAAGGCTTGGATGCTGCTTCAGCATTGGCAATCACCTCAAATAAGCGAGTTTTTTTTTTTTTTTTCCCCTTGTCCCTACTGCAATATTTTCTTTTTTATGAATTGTACTAACTTCATGTCATGATCTTCTGTTTAAATCGTAGCGTTGAAGTTTACAACATGTGAGTGTGTAAAGGCAGGCTCGAGTTAACAGCGCCTGATTTTCTTTTCTTTTGTTCGAACAACTCAGAGATTTCATCAACAATTACGGCAGTGGCAAAGATACCCAAGCTGTTGCGCTGACTGCAGCTGGTGACAATCAATGTGAGTCACATAGCTACTTTCTGCTCAAGAGCTCGACCATTAGATCTTTTTCGGCGGGAAGCCCCAAAATCCGCTTGTTCATTCCGTTAATTGATGCCTAAAATACTAGTCTACGGACAATGCAGCTTCAAGAGCTTCCAAGACACCTTGTATGACAAGCAAGGTACTCATGTGTTTAATGGTTGCTATATCGAAGGTGCAGTTGGTAAGTCTACTCATCTCCAAGGAATTTGCTCCACCCTATCTACCATCTGAACGCCACTTGTTCAGATTTCATCTTTGGCGGGGGCCGAAGCTGGTACAACAAATGCCATATCGCCATTCGACCCTCCCAGTGGCATCAAGTGTACGTGGCCGAAGTTTATCTGAACAGCTCCAGTGTCTTTTTTTTCTCTTTCTTTGGTGTAAGCTAACTGCTGTGTTCTCGTATGCTCACGAATACCTACATAGTATCACCGCCAATAAAGGAGGTCCTGAATATCCAAATTCACTTTTTGTGTTCAATTTCCCTACCATCACTGATCTCCCTGGCGTAGCTCCAGATACCACCTTCTACGGACGAGCTTGGGGCCCAAACCCAAGGGTGTGTTTTCAGTATGCGAACAGGCCAGCTAGTTTGAATTCTCAAGGCTGGGATATGAAAAGCGCAGGAGGTATCCCATTCTCTTCGGATGGATTTTATGAGTTCCCCACAATTCAAACAGCACAAGGCCACCGACTTTCTCGAGCTTATACGACGTCGGATGTCATCTGATACCACAGGCTGCAGGCCTGAGAAATCTCATTGATCGAGTTGAGCTTACAGTGCCAGCCTTTGAGTTGATTTTGTCCCGTTCAGCCATCATTTCACTTCCCCCGTTCTCAACCATCTTAAACTTATCAACCCCCGTGTTTTTTTTATCCTTTGTCCTAGTGATTAACTAGCCAAGCCCATATTGTTGTTGTTGTTTCACATTGTTTGCCTTCCATAATACAAAGCGAGAAGCGATCAATGACACACGAAAATGTCGTTGAGTGCCTGCGAGCAAATTATTTATGTATCCGTCCAACCAATCTCTTGACGGTTGCATTTGTGAAGTCTTTCTCCCTTTAATCCAGAACTCTGGGTTCCTCGGGGAATTCTGGTAGCAATTTGCTATAGCAAAACTCATGCAGTAAGAATGCCTCGCCCCGGAAAAAAAAGGTTTTAAGGTTTCTGACATTTTTGACACCTGTCGGACATGTCCCTTCCTATACTGTCTACCGTATTGTATTACTGCATGTACAATGATCTGATATACGTTATACAATTAAGTGTATTTGATTTCCTCTCCTCTTGATCCACTTCACTTCCTCCTCATCCTCTGCATTGCTTCGACATCAACATCAACATCGCATCAAGAAGATAGATATGATTTTCATTGACGATCTCAATGCCAGCCTGCAGCAAAAGTTCCCAAATCTGGCCTCGGCTCTCACATTGCCCCTCTTGACTCAATTTTGTCACCTGGCTGGAGAATACTTATTCCGAACCAGTGGTGTATTTAAATCAAAACTCACATCTATGTCAAGCATCTGTTATTTACGTGGCAAAAGGAAGTTGCCAATATGGTCTTCTCTGTTGATTTGGGGGTTTCAATACATATTTTCAATGAGCATGTTGACTGAGCCTTGAATTTGAAGGTAAGTCCAATTTTCCCATCTCTGTCTTCATTTTCTGAAACTGGGTGATAATCCTCAGCTTCAGATATTGTCACTCAGTTTCAGATATAAATGATATTTATTTGTTTTAACATGTTAGGTGTCTATGTGCTTGATCTTGCGCCAGTTGGGTACGCGCAAGGCAAATGAACCCCGGTGGTGGGGTGTCATCGAAGGGACCTCCAGGTCAACACGTGAAATCCATGTCTCGCATGACAGGTATGAAGGCCTTGGACCCCAATCACCTTATCACCTGGCCATTTCTGCGTTCTAACACTGGGTATACCATCACTGCCAATATATTTGCATCGCATGGAAGCTTGCTATGTAACATAGCATGTCTTCATGTGATACTATGGACCATTTTCCAAGGTAGGGACCTTGAAAAATAGACCTATTGCATCGCATCTTGGCCTGCTATGTGACATAGCATGCCTCTATGCGATGCAATTTTCTTGGCAGTGCATTGCCATGACAGAAAGGCTATGCTGGCCAAGATTGATTGTGCAGATGGGCTTTTGATGAACTTAGATTTTGTGGATGAATGGTCAGTGTGCATGTGCCAGTCTCACAACAGTGGCTGTATATAGCTGACTATCTGTGTCCCTCCCTCCCCCAGCATCCTTGACCAGCCTTTTGAAAAACTTTACAAGGCAAAAATCCAACTGATGTATTTTTCTGGGCATAACCAAGCTTGTAATTTTCTATGTGCTAGTGTGGGCCTCAGGCCGGTTCTTCAAAAGTAAATTGTGTTTAAGCATTTCATTTGTATTTCCTTTGTTGCCTATGCCTATCAATCAATGCCTTGATTCTCTACATGTGGTCACTTGTACTGGACAAATGAAAGTGTGAAAAAAAAAAATGGTTACATTAACAAGGTGTATCTATACAGTTTATTACATACTGCAGACCAATGTTGAAATTTGGCTGTACTGTAAGTGTCAAGTGTCAAGTATAGGGTTTTAAGCTTTGTTCTCACACTGAACAAAAAAATCTCATGGAACAGAAAGTGGTATAGAAAGTGATATACCACTTTTGCTACCAGAATTCCCTGAGGAACCCAGTGTTCCCCTTTAATCAGAATCTCAGTCCTAGCAAGACTCCAAAGTTCATGCATGGGCTTGATAGCCCCTAAACCCTCCACTAGCCCTTAAATCAGCCTTGAACTTAGAGCATCCTCAGTGGTATGCCTCTATTTCTAAATTTAGGGGTCAGCCACCAAATTTTGTCAGAAAAAAACTGTGCAGTGGCAGCCCACATCACTAATTAATTCAGGGGCTGCCTCCAAAATCTTTGACCTTCAACCTCCAAATTTGGTGAAAATAGAGGCAAGCAGCAAATCTGTCCACTTGCCCTTCTCCATACCCACAACACACATACATACCTCAAAGTATGTGTAAAGATTGATTCAGACCTCAACTTTAATATAATCACCAGTCATCATCCATACCTGTCCAGGGATGGGGGTCAAAGCATTGCATCTCAAGTGTTTGGGAGACCTCTAAAACTTAGAATTTAGTGATAGCAGTCCAGAGTTGATGACTCACCACTGCAGATGCTGCTACAGCTCAAGACATACTTTATGTAAAGCTTGGTTCATTTGATGACCTCTCAATCACCTTTAGTTCAGAGATGCCAAGCGATTGATCAGATTGTTTTTTTGTTTTCTTTTTTTGGCACTAAAAACTTATTTGTATGAAGCAATAAACTCTTGTCTTGGTTCATCAAACCAAGGTAGTAGTCCATAAATTGGAATGACCTTTCATGAGTTTGTTATTACCATTGATGACCAGCTTCAAAAACCAGCACTTGAGCACTGTAAAGAAGATGAAATGTGATATTTTGGACTTTGGAGGTGGGCAACATCAAGTCAAATATTCTTAACTTTGAGACTCATTAAACACCTTGTGTTCTGCAATGATACATGCTACATTGAACAACCACTGGTGGGTTTTTTTTTTTTTTTTGATCAACACAAAGCATCTGATGTGTGATTGGAACTCAAGCATGGAAACTGGGCAATATATTCTTAATAACTGGTCTCTCCCCAACCATGTGCAAAATGGTACCGCAAAACCTGTTGCACTGGTTGTTGCAGGTGTGGTGGTGTCTCTCCATTTTTCTCACTGTTGCACTAAACCTTTCTGGAACCACCTTTGGTGTCACAAAGCTTCCAAGTGTCAACAACAAAAAGAGACACCAATGTGGTTTGAACCTGCACTGGGAGTTTCAACATGTCCTAGATTTCAAGTCCAGTAGCAGGATGTCACCATAACCACTCACTACATGCAAACAGCTGACATAATCTGATTTACATCAAGTGGTTGTCAGACCTGCGTGGCTCTAGAATATTCTTCATCACCTGGCATTGTAGCTGATGTATCACATTCCATTTTTAAGGGCATCTGCAGTTGTTGCACTAAACCCCCTCATTACATCAAGTTTGATGTAATGCAACCCAGGTTCCCACACTCATGCCCAATTAGGGCATCACTAGCTAGTGAATCATCAAAATCACTGACTTTTTCATCAAATTTGATGAGACCCTAGTGATTCACCAACTAGTGATCCTCTAGTCATCCTCTCACAACCCATATGCATACACAACACCCACAACCCACACAAGACCTCAACCCACACACCCTTGACTGGACCTTGGACCACTTGAGTCTGATGGACTCAATCAACTCATTCAAACTGAATTCCCAGATCCAATTAAACATCTTTTAATAGCTTCAATTCCAACTACCAATACTCATAAGTGTTTTCATTTTTTTTTTTTAAAAAAAAAAAAAATTATTTCACTCAACTGACTTGAATTTGTTTAAATCATTTAAAATCAGAGAGAACGATTGATTCTCTCACTTTATTCTTATACCATTTACATCATGATTAAGCTCAGCCATACTGAATCATGTTGACCAAACCCACTACTGAAGATGTTACATTCTTCAATACACTCTCACTCAATTCTGATGAACCTGATCAACTCATTCAATTATATACCCTCATTTGCATTGGTGAGATTCTTCTTCCCAGTTCCTGAGCATTACATTCCACAGATGGTCCCCTTCAAGTTAACTGCAGCACAGAGCCAGCTTCTACATCTAACAAATCTCAACATCTTACATCCAAAGACACTCCTTGCTGTTGTTGATCTCATTTATGTTCCTGATGTGCTGTTGATCAATCATTGGTGTTTTGGATTGATATGACTGTTTAAGAAAGTGCTTGGAG
>MU167347.1:95891-111534 GCA_015951145.1 Cronartium quercuum f. sp. fusiforme G11
AAAAAAAAAAAAAAAAAAAAAAAAATGATATGGCTACTTCCCTTCCTGAAACTGACTTACATACCTCAACTAATTTTAGGTCATTTCATGTCAGGATCCATATCCCAATAATCATTTCAAATATTCCAAAAAATGTGTTTTAAATAACTTCATCTATCACTAACCATGCACTTCACCAGCTTCAAGCCACAGTTCCTTCATCCACCAATTCATACTCATTTCTTACCTGGCATACTCCCATATCTAGTCATTTTTTTTTTCCAAGTTTATTTTCTCTCTACACCAACTCAAATTTTTTCAAAGTCCCTCTCACTCTCACCTTAGCCTTGTCACCCTTCCAAAAGATTACAGTCAGGTCCAGTTTAATAGGGGGTATCTTGCCTTCTAAATATTTCAAAAAAAAAAAAAAAAAATTCTCTTGTTCCTTGTGTGTAGCCTCTCTTTGTTCTCTGCACAAACCTCTTGATGGTATGTTGCATATTGTTCCTTCTACTGATCCCAAGGTCTTCCTTGTACTTTTGCATCTCTCTCTCTATGCATGCCATTACAACTGTCAGCTTCTGACTTAAGGTTAAGATAGAGGCTGAATGAAAAAGTTATAGGAGAACTCATGCCTTGATAATCCACAAGGCAGAAACTAGACTTACATGAACTTGTTGTAGGTTCAAGACTCAATCCAACCAGTGGATCTGGGTAACAGGGGACTTCTTATAGGTCTTGCCTGAAATCTTAACCAAGTTGTTGGTGCTTTAGCTAGAGGGGGTAGTCTGAACCTTGTTGGTGGGTTTCTTCATGGACTAGGTGGGTAGGGAAGTTGTTGATACTTGACTTATCCCAGGGATTGTAGAGTGAGGTTTAGATGGAATGAAAAGGTTGAGCTAGAATCAACTCAAGCCTAGCTAAAAAAGTGAGAGTATTGATAGAAAGGGAGAAGATGAGAACAAAGGTATTTTGACAAGAACATGTGAGTCTGATCAAAAATCAAGTCTTTAGAAACCAAAGTAAGAGTTTGTTAATCAGAGATAACTTCTAAAAAATGAGATCTTGGAAATGGTAGTGTAGTATTTGAGTGAGTCCCCTTCTCATGGCTCTGAGATGGGTGCTTATTTATACTTTATTAGATGAGGGTCTTTGGTTGAATTTTTCTGTTCTGTTCCATAGGAACTAGTAAGTAACTAGGGGTTTGAAACCTAAGCCTCTTAGTTGTTGGTTTCCTCCAGGTTCTGGCTCCATTGGTCAAGGCCTAGTCCAGAGGGGGAAAGCCCTTTTTCTGAGGATGGTCCTTTCATGTATAGAAGGTTACCATTGTGTAGCTTGGTAACAGACAGAATGTTACATTTTTTCAGAGAAAATTTCCTCTAGGTATATATGTGTGTATTAAATTGACTTTTGTTATATGAGTGTATATGTATAGTCATAATATTAGTTTTTTGTTTATATGGCTCCTTGAAACTGGAGTCTAGATGTGTGTATTATTTTTTGTGCTTATTTATTTGTCAGTTTGTGGTATACTACCACTGCAAAAATAATTTATTTTTCCTATGTGAAAAATGATTAAATTTCACACAAAAATGATTTTAAAAAAAATTAATTGTTTTTGCACTGTGAAGATCCGCTCCCTCACGGTCAGACTGTTCAAGGTGCGGTAATCACATACCCACCTTGGGAGTTCTTCACAGTGCAAAACAATTCCTTCTTTTTAATCATTTTTGTGTCAGGTTTAATCATTTTTCACATAGGAAAAATACATTATTTTTGCAGTGTACATTATACTCAAGGGCTGACAACGACAATGTAATCCACTACGCAGCGTTGCAGCACCATACAAAGCTGTGGTGTCATGGTTGACACCTAACTCACTAAGAGCGAGTAATCGCGAGAGACCACATCAGCCAAAAACATTTCATGCCTCCGGTTGAAGATAGCACAATTCACGCTGTTTGACGACGGCTTGAACTTTTGCTAATCATAAAGGTGCAG
Organism: Cronartium quercuum f. sp. fusiforme G11; assembly: GCA_015951145.1. NCBI lineage: Eukaryota > Fungi > Basidiomycota > Pucciniomycetes > Pucciniales > Coleosporiaceae > Cronartium > Cronartium quercuum. The sequence goes on from MU167347.1 coordinate 97,872, forward strand.
TGTGGATGAAGTGCACCTTATATAGCGATCTTTTACCGTGAGACAAAGAACTGCAAAATTTCAAAACTCAAAACCACCAAGCTCACTCGCGCGCTCATAGACCGCTTCTCGCTTTGGTCCCGGTTCGAGCATGTTTCCAAGGGTAAGAAGTGTTTCCGAAAGCTAGCAGCGATTGAGTTTAAAGGTAAGTTGGTGAGAATTAGAATTCCAGAAAAAAATAAAACCCCATCGGGAAGGGTTTGCTGACCTGGGTCTTCAGATCTTTTGCAACCTCTTCGCCCATGTCCTTGAGTAGCGGATCAGTTTCCATCAGTTTTTTTGCTATTGTAAAGTGCTGATCGGCTGCTAGATCCATTAAGAATCAGTCTATCTGCATTTTTTCTCAGAGCTCGGAGGCTAGAGGGTGGGAGTAAGTCTGAAGAGGCTAATATTGTCCGAAAAGGAAAAGAGAATGACCTAAGTTGAGAGCAATGAGAGTGTTCTGATAATTTGGGTCGCTGGTATCGATCGGAAACTCATCTTCGTCTACCGGCTCTTTTTCTGATTCAGGGAAATATTGGTCTTCAATTTTCTCCGCTAGAGCTGAACCGTGGACAAGGGCTCGGTTAGCGAGTTGATAAGTGATCGAATACCGGGCCACTGCTGCGCGGCTTTTATCGAGGGGGTCATCAGACACGGGAAGGTTCGCAGCTGCCATGGCTAGGGACTCGAGTAGCGTCCTAAGTTTGTCGAATAGTTTTTGCTGGCCATGGGATTCAACAACATGGTCATCCCATGTTGGTGAAACGGCTTCAATGATTTCTAATGCGCTAGAAATCAGCCATAGCTGATGAGAGAGCACGATTTGCGTCTTCACAAGTTCTTCGGTCATCACCGCTCCCCACGTTTGTAGTTTCTCTACGATATCATCCGATTTGGAGTCCAGCAGAGCGAGAGCCAAGTCGAGTGTCGGTTGGACCAACCTGAAATGGCCCGAAAGTGCACCTGAATCTTTTTCAGATGAGAGTGCTCGAGAAGAGATCGCACACCAGCGATTCAGGGCGTCAGGCTCGTCGGGGAGGATCAGTTCGGCGCGCGGATCGGCTCCAAGGGGAGTCAAGAAAAGGCCCAGCTCTAGAGTAGCCCAACCCAAAAAAGACATTGTCGAGCACTCGAGTTCCCGAGAAGGCTCAAGTGCGGCCAGCTGTACGCGGCGATGACACTCGTGACAGATGCCTCGGAGTAAATTCCCAGACTCGGCTGCTGACTCAGGGTTGGACAAAAGCCGGAAGTTAGCGAGCTGGTCCTCGGCTTGTGACTTGAGCTCTAACAGGTCTTCAATCGTCAGCCCATCGTCTTCCGGGCCGTCCTTATCCTGATCGGTAGCGCTTGTGGTCCGTAAAGCGACTGTGGTGTAACTAGTTTCGGATTGCCCAGAGGAGCGATTGTCCGGAACTGTGGCAGCATTATTGGCAAGTGTACGAGACTTCTTGTTGTTCTTGGTGGCTTTGAGTCCTAGAGGTCTTTTCCCCATGTTCTAATGACAAAACGTTACGAATGAGTTGAGGAAGTAAGCAAGTCAGCAGTGAAGTGCCAAGCTGAAATTTTTGAGGGAGAAACCGACCCCGCGAGCGGGTGGACGGCTCCGATCGTCGGTAATGCCCATCGGATCGGGTCAGGGTCTGTTTTCGATTGGAGCAATAAGTTGGAAATGAAGGAAGCCAAGGTACTCGTGATGACAACTGTAAGTACAGAATGTTCCAACTACAATTCAAATTACTTGCTAGGACGAAACTTTCAGAACAGAAGCATAGTTAGGAAACATGAAGATCTGAAATCATCAATGTGCTAAAAGATGTATGTTGTAGTACTTTAGGCAAAAAGGAACAGAATCAATCACCGCCAAGAAAATTGCATCACATAGAGGCATGCTATGTCACATAGCAGGCCAAGATGCGATCCAATAGTTCTATTTTCCAAGGTAGGGACCTTGAAAAATGGTCCATAGTATCACATGAAGACACGCTATGTTACATAGCAAGCTTCCATGCGATGAAAATATGTTGGCAGTGAATATTTGAATTTGTAATAAGAAAATTGTAAAAAGAAAGACCGATTCTTGTTGTTGTTGATTTTTATTCACTCATCCTGTTCAATTTTTTTGTCTATTTTTCATCTATAACCTTCTCTTTTCCTCATCTTTAGGTCTGTATTTTGTATGTATGACTTTAGTCCAACCGTGAGCTGTTTCTGACACCTGAAGTTCTCTTTTAATTTTCTTCACAATATTTCTGGCTAGGGACTCTGGAATCTCCCACACCCCTGCTTCAACACAAGATAAATCAAACAACATCCAATTGGTACAAAAGGTCCCAATGGGTCAATATGGGTGCTTTGTAATGGTTCGGGATCGTAAGCGATGGCATTCAAGCCAAATCATGGTCAAGTCCAGCAATATTCCAAGCGTTTTTGACCAATTTGGGGGACATAAGGTTTCTAAGATGCTTATGGCTAAGCTCCTGTGTTAGCTTATTTGGACACCCTGTGACATGAATCAATCTTAGGCTAGTTTTCAGCGCATTTACTGACAATGATTCCAACAAATGATGCTACAAGGTATAACCATGACTCTTTGTGAGGAATGTGTTGCAGTCACAAAAGTACAACCTTTGCAGGACCGATTCTGGCTACAGCAGTGAATCTTGTATGTACTGTGCAGATGGGGTCATGATTCACCAGCACATTTTGGGGGATGCTTGTTTATTGAGTTGATTGGGAGAGGCAGAAGGGCAGTGAATGCAACATCTTGATTTTTGACTGTTTTTTTAAAAAAAAATAGCTGATAAGCTGGGTTTTGCCACAGTTTTAGTCCTTTGTTGACCAAAGCATTCCAAGTTGTGATTCAGTGAGACCATGATACTTCAGTTGTCAGCCCTGAGGACTGCTGTGCAGTCTCACAGGCTTGCACAAGCACAATGACTCTCAATACAAACAGGAGAGTATGGTGTAACATGAGTAATTAACACATAGAGCACTTCACTGCCAAGATATTTGTATCGGATGGGCCTATCCGATGTTCTATCACCCCGAGATATGCGATGCAGTGTCAGTAGGATTAGGTGCGATGGAATTACACTGCAATATGGTGTCGGAGCATTAGATACCAATAGTAATTCCATCGCACCTAATCCTACTGACACTGCATCGCATATCTTGGGGTGATAGAACATCGGATAGGCCCATCCGATACAAATATCTTGGCAGTGCTTGATACTTACATCTCAGACTCAGTATCAAGAGCCATCATACAGGTAGAATAATAATACATGATATGGAACATTACACCACATACAAGCATACAACTTCTTGTTCCAACCCCTTGTTTCAGGGACATGCCCCTAAAGAGGGAAGGAGCTGAGTCCAGACTATATAAAGCCCTCCTCTCAGTTCCTGGGGTCAGTGCATCTTCTCACCTTTACCACCAACACCCAAATTGAACAACAGCACAATATTCAGGATTATCCTAAGGGAATCTTCTCAATAGTGCACTGTTCATAGGGTAAGAGTAAAAGAAGGTCAGATAGGCCATCTCTGGCATTCCCCAGGGTTTGCACTTGAGCTTCTGGAGATTTCCTAAGGTAAAATGAGAGGGTATACTATCCAGGACAAGTATAAAGATACGGCCCAACAAAGCTATTCTTATCCCTGTATCAAGGAGATGATGTTGAGAGTTCTTGATCCTAGTGTTATTTATCAAAACCAACATGACACATGCTGGCTGGAAGCTAAGGCATCATAACAGAACTCTGGGCTTACTGGTTGTGTAGATTCAGTGTGAAACATGCCTTATTGTGTTCATGTCTATTGTGTTGTATACCTACCTTACTGGGTAGTGTATGTGACACCTAGACTGATTGCGGTGAAAGTGATGTCCTTTTTGGGACTGGTGGGTTTTTGCATTGACAGGGAAGGGAGTCTCTGGTGGTCCTCTTATACCCTGCTCTCTTTCTCCTGATTCTTTTCCTCACTGAAAAGAAGCAGTGAGTCATCTCCTCTGATGGTTGTGTGGCCAGATGTTTCTTTGTGCTGATTTTTATTGTTGTTATTTCTGTTATCTTTTCCACTCGGCCTTTTATTTATATCTGTCTGGATCTCTCTCTCTCTCTCTCTCACACACACCTTTCCCACATGGTCAGGTGTGTATTGAGTTTGTTCACTGCCTGGCCATTGCCTGCTGGACGTGTGTCTGACCTGTTAGCCCACAGGTCTGCTTCATTCATAACTTTTTTAACTTCGCATTACATTCATTGTTTTTCTCTCTCTCTCTCTTCAGGTTCGTGTCCAAGTATCCTCACTGGCTCTTCAAGCCTCTATTAACTTTGTTTTACCTGTCGTGTTTAGGTGTGTAGAGCTGCTGTTGTGCTTCTCTATCTTCTGTTAAAATTTTCTCTTGTGTTTACTGGAAAGAATCACCTTTTGGTTCTTTCTGTTTCTCTCTCTCTCTCTTTCTCTCACCTTTCCTACACGGTCAGGTGTGTATCGAGTTTGTCCACTTTCTGCTGGACATGTGTCTGACCTATTAGCCCACAGGATCATTGTTTTGTTATATTCTCTTTGTAGATTTCTACCGATGAGTCATCCTACTTCCGTTGACTCTTGCATAAACCCACTCTTTAGAGGTCAAGTCACTGCAGTCTACACCTGGTGGCACGATTAGTGTAGATCCCCAGTTGTTTAGTTGTAGGTTGGAGACCGTAATTGGTTGAGAAGTCCTCTCCGCTTTGGAGCACGCGTATGCCTAAAACCTGATGTAGAGTGTAAGATATGAATGTGCGGATAACAACTTCTCAGCTCTGGGATAAGGACGCTGACCTTCAAGGAGGTTCAGCAGATGTTTAACAGAGCAAGTGAGAAATATGCGAGCTGTAAGCTCGACTGGTTTACGAAAAGGGTATTCTACAAGAGAGGTCGTTTGAACAGCTTGTGGTCAACATTTGATAGGGTAAGAGTGGAATTAGGATCATGTGTGTGGGGAGAAATAGATGGCAGGTACGTACGTTCTCTTTCCAAAGACAAGGGGAAAGAGACCGCATTCGGTGCAGACAGCCGCAGACTATATACGTCTGTTGGCTAGGTGTCTTCTGCTAGTTGTGTTCATACACGTTGTTAGTGAGTTCATTCTTGTACCTGTGCACGAGTGAATTGATCTGTGGTGTATGAGGATTTGTAAGTGTTCTGGTATACGCCAGTGGCTCTTCCTTGTACACTGGTGGCTTCTCCTTGCTATACCTCCTCTTTCACCCTTTTCTTTTCCCATTTCGTCGATTGAACACCAACATTGGTTCTTCTCCCTTTCAGTTCAACCAGGAACTTAGCCTCACTGTAGTTCAGATAATAAAGTCATCAAGACAGAGGAAGAAAAAGGTTGTATAGTGTGATGTGCAATAGCAAAAAAAACACTTTAATAAAAACAAAATGAAAAACTGTAGCTTAGCTCTGACCTCAGTCAACACTGGTGCAACGGACATGAGACGACAATATAGCAAGGACAGTGGTTCTATAGGGATCAAAGGTCGTGCAACCAGATGGGCCCAGCATGTTAGACGTGGAGTATTCCGTAATCACGCAAGGCAAGTATCGGTGCTATGATTGTAGTCTAATTGTCAACTTTGAATTGGTTCAAGCGAACATGGCGGCCAAACTTCTACCGTAGCGCATCAAATTGGATTGAGCTTGGCTCAGGAAAAGTTAACTAAGGAGATGAGTGCGTACATACATTTAGACAATTGATAAGGCTCAGGCCTCTTTAAAGCCCCCCCCCCTGTTACGATGATACTTACATTTTGCTGATCTGACTTGGCCTTAGGTCTAATTTCTCAACGTCACTCCCCCACTTTGCAAATGATTAGCCGAGGTAAATCTTATTTTACTTTATTGGAAATTGTGGAAATTTATTGCCCATCATTCTTGGCATCAAGGCTGGTCCTGGTAGACTTTTCTCACGCTTCGCCACACACACACACACATATATTATATATTTTTTAAATTCAAACAGTCTGCCCTGTTGCTATCGGTGCCTTTTTTGTAATTATATCGACTGTTTCCTTTGATCCAAGACCTTCAAAGTCCCGTCGACAGTCTTTACAATCGTCATCGTGTTTGAATATACTAAAATTATCTTTCCTCGGAGAACCATTACATATTTTTTCGATTTTTTTTTTTTTTTTTTTTTTTTTTTTTTTTTTTTTTTTTTTTTCATGTCCTCATTAACCTTAAATGATTTACTCAAAAAGGCACCTCCTCATACCAATCCTTTCGCCTTTGCTTTGGAACGTTTGACCCAAACTGATGACCCTGTTGGCCCGTTGTATCCCTTCGCCGTACTCATCTTCTTCGCTGTCGTCTATGGCTTACTTATAAGCTGCTGTTGCGTTATCATCGTGTGGCCCTATTTTCAAGGCCCAGCCAGTTGGGAGCGTCATGTTTGGATTCTCAAACGGCATTATTCGGATCGAAGTATGTAGATTTCAACTTAGGATTTCTTTATTACAAAAAAAAAAAAAAAAAAAAAAAAAAACTTTGACGCTTCGCTGACGCTGTGGTTGAATTGAATTCGTCGAATTTTTCAAAAAAGGCTCTACGCCGTATTACATTTTGAACAAGTGGATCACTTTTTCCTCGTAATCGTTGAACCCGTTCTTTTTTTTTTTTGAAGAACGCCTTCACTCTCAATCATCTAACGTTATAAGGTGCTCTTTTTTTTTTTTTTTTTTTTTTTTTTGCTCTAGTGCATTGGTCTTGACGATAACTCAAGTTATCACAAGCGTCATCTTCGAGATCTATATTGCCTTTTTGTATAAATCTTACAAGTCAGCAAGATTTGGGAAAGATGTGAACGGTTTCGCCTGGTGAGTACCATGCCCATACTTCATCTATCTTTGGACCTGCTACTAACAGATTCGATACCCTCACACGACCAGGGCTGATATCCGATGGGTAGGTCCTACCTTTATTTTCTCTGTCTGTGGGTATGAATCTGTAGTAACTTTTCTATCATCGCAGCTTCCAGGTTATTATGGTTATTTCATTCAGGCCTGGACGGCCTTTTATACATGGTTTGTGTTGACTTTTTTTTTTTTTTCTGATTGATTGATTGTTTGATAGTAGTAGACATTTGTTGAGCTGAACATGAGGATTTTGCCTGTCTTGAAATTTTGGAACCACAGGCAATCTCAATCGTCTACCAAGCCAAAGACGCTAAAATCTCGTTCTCAGGGACTTCACCCGTGGTGCTTCAATGTCGTATTACTGGCTGTCCCAATCATTGTGACAGCAGTGTCGATTTCCATGATATCCCTTGAATCAATCGCAGCTAGTCGACAGATCTCAAGCACCGAAAAGCTTTACAGCGCACTCGGATCTTTATCCTCCAACTGGAATTCTGGACGTCAAATCACACTGGCCGAACAAAATTTGACAGAAAAATACTTTCAAAATTACTCATCAGACGGTAGATTAGCTCTACAACGCGCTCGTGAGACTAATATATTTTGGGGAGTATCAGGAATTCCCACACTTGTGGTATGTCATATCGCTTTCATGAATTGATGAGATTAAAAAAAAAATAAAAAATAAAAATTTAAGGCCTCCATTCTTTCAAATAGTTTTACGCTATAAGCGTTTGGTCTTTGCTAAAAGTGGTCAGGAATGTTGTCAATGAAGTAAGCCGAGCCAGTTCAACGGAATTTGCTATGGTATCTAGCGAGACGGACTCGGCTGTGGTTTTATCAGAAGATTTACCATTCGGTTCATCGGTAGACGATGAGTCCAGTCGAAGTATGAAGCGTAACTATAGTAAGCTAAACTTTGAACAAAAACTATATGCGGCGAGTGGTGACCCGTAAATTTTATTATTTTTTATTTTATCTTCACTCAGCCTTCTTGGCTTGGCATTATAGTTTTATGGCCCTCACACTCCTGTACGATTCCGCTGTTGGGGTATTTTTTTCGGCACAAGGGAGCGCTGAAATCCGAAAGTGAGCCAGGACCTCTCTTTCAACTAACAAAGGATTTTTTTTTTTTTGATTGTCTAAAGTTTCTCTGAAAGCTTTCAGAAAATGACCATTATGCTCATGACTTGTATACTTTACTTATCTTGTTTTGATGACCATTGTTTTTCCGGTAGAGCTACAACTCGGTCTATCACAACGCTCGCGAGCCTTGGAGGGTCTGTCTTGATGCTCATTGCAATGATTATCCTGATGGTAAGCATTTCAAACTCACAATTCAATCATGCTCACAGTGATTAAATTCTGACACAGACCTCATCTTTAACTTTTTTTTTTTCCAACTGCTTTCTTTCAAAACAGTTTCATACAATGTGCGAGGTTAATGATTCAAGTCCGCTAGGAAAAGAACGTTTTACGGTGAATGACTCAAATTTAGACCACCATCGAAGAGATTCATTGGTGAGATAATTTAATTTAATTTTAATTTTTTGCTTTTAGAAAAAAGACCACTATATCACTGACAAGTTAAAATTCCACTTGTACTCTTATAGTATAAATATCCCTGTTAAAATCGTTTCAAGGATTTAAGAGGGCTTTTTTTTTTAAAAAAAAAAAACATGAACAAGTGAGACATGTTTCTTCAATTCCTGTTAGAGATAAAGAACTTAATTTACTGATGTTTTTTGTGGAAAAAAAAAAAAGAGTGAGCCTGGTTATGAATATAATATTATATGTGCCACACTAGGAAATGTGATTAATGATATAACCCCACTCAACATAGCTTGTAATACTTCTATTTCAGAGGTATATATAATACAGTGTTTGTAATCTTTTTTTTTCTTTTTTCTTATATACAATAATATAATTGGAATTAGTGTAACTCTCGTACGTTTTGTCATTAGCAGACATGTAATAATATCTCAAGAAAAAAAACTTGGTATTTCTGCACCGCTTGAAGAGTTTCTGTGAGGGTACTTGGTGATGTGGTTTGTTCATGTATCACACCCTTCCCCCCCCAAAAAAATTAAAATGATGTCTATCACTGTTTGAAAAGGACACTGAATTCCTACTCAAGCTCATAATTACACTCTCCCATCATTCCTTGTGTCATTTCCATACTTCAGTTTGAGTTATACATACCGTTCAGACTTCCTAACCAAGTAGTGATCATTTTTGCTTACTTAGATGTGAGTACTTTGAAAAGCACCTGCGTAGAGAACTTCTAAAACGGAAAGATCCAAGATGTTACTTTTTCAGTCTCGGTGTGTAAAAATACAAGCTGAAACAATTGCATGTAAGGTAAGAAGGACCCAGTGAAGTGCTGGTTTGAGTATTGATAATTCTTGATGCTTTGGAAGAAGGTAACTTATTAGATGGGTAAACTTGAAATGTCCAAAGTCATCCTTTGAATAGAAGCCAAGAAAGCAGAAAGTCCTTGAGAGTTTGAAGAGTCACAAGGATTAATCCTCAAAAAATAAAAATAAAAAAATAAAAAAAATCCCGAGGAACGTTAGGCAGGACTTTTGTCAAGTTAGGGTCAAAATAGTGAATTTTGTTTTAAATTTGCTGAATTTGATAATCTGTAACTCGAATTTCCCATTTTCGCCTTTGGACTGAAATTCTTTGCAATATCTTGTTGCTATATATCCACCTCACGAAGACGACCTATAAACGCGAATATCAATTTAGGCCAACAGACGCGCCCTTTTAACTTTTATAACACACTGAGCGATTTCAAGTCGAGTTTTAAGCCTACGAACAAATCAACATCATGGAAGTAATCTGGGATACCGAAAAGTCAGGAATCCATTCACGCTCGAATTCTCGTCCAAAAACAAGCTAGTCCAAATTCATCCCCAAAATCTTAATCTATCTAAGGCTGAATTCGGTGCCCTGAGAAGGATTGTGACCAATTGATTTGATCCACTCAAATTAATCAATTTGAGCTTGGCATCCTGTGAAGCTTTGGACTCATGTCGGATTTTGGCACTCATACCCTTCTTTATGCTTTTTTTTTTTTTTTTTTTTTTTTTTTTTTTTTGGCTACAGGATTTACGTCGATCTTCCGATCGCTAGCATGACCCTCGGAAGCCTCAAGAGTTATCTATCTTCTAAAACTGGTATCTTACCAGAGCACATGAAATTGTTTGTGAACGGAGGTCTAATGAAAGACGATCTGGCGCCCCTAAGTGCTTATCAAAATTTTCAATCGGATGATGACCCAACGCATGAATCCGATCGTCGTATTCGGTCAAGTTTTTGGTCCGGTATCCTTTCAGGCGTGAGAAGGAACCAAAGACCGATGATGCGCATTCGTATGGTCGGCTCAGCTGAAACTCGTGGGGTAGTATCGGATCGCCCAGGCTCTCATCCAACCGCTCCTTCCGATCTTCGACCACGACCCACTCAGGCCTTGAACTCTGCACCGGTGGTTGATGAGTCGAGCCTGAGGTCTAAGATTCGAGCTTTGACTGAGCAGACAGTCCAGAACACACTACCGCAGGTCGAACAACTCGAACAGGAACCTAACTCACTAACTGAATCACCACTCGAACAGAGTTCATCCTCAACCCCAAACGCGCAAGCAACATCCAATCTCTTCGCTGGCTTATCGGAGATGCTACTCCAAACACTACTCAAATTGGATGGATTCGAGATCGAGCCCGAATGGACTGAGGCACGCGCGGCTCGAAAAGAAGGCGTTAGAGCTGTTCAGGCACTCTTAGGTTTGCGCTGCTCTCTATCTCTTCTTACACCATATTCCTTTTCTTTTTCTCTTTTTTTTTTTTTTTTTGACTACTTTGTGTTATTCGTTGGAATTTTTCAGAGCGACTCGATGAAGCCAAGTCTCAAAACAAAGCTCGAACTGAATTATGATTCATCTCATTCCAACAAAATATTCAGAAAATGTACCTCAAATTGATCAACCTAAGCCGCCTATTCACTATTTGAACAGCCAAAAATATAAAATTAAAAGCAAGAGCATCGAATTGTATCAGATCTAGCATCTACTGCCATACTCAACCCATATGTACATAGTGTCTTTCTTTTTCCCTCTTTTCCTCCTTGTTATTTTTGACGCGGCTCTAATGGTAGAGAAGATTGACTAAATTTCCCGCTCAACACCTGTTTGCAAAATACATTTCACTGCTATATGTATTATAGTCATCGACATCGGATAGATATAAGGATTGAATGTGAATAGCAGTTAAGATTTCTTTTGAGTCAGTGAGATTGATGATCTTGGCTGGTGAGATGCCAAACAGGCCAGGACGTTATGCTCATTAAGTTGTATCGGTGTGAATTCGGAAATAAACCCGAGAGGGATCGAAGTGAGGTCGAGTCGGGGTAAGTTAAGTTTAGGTTAAGTGATTAGGGTCAACCTCGATCGATTATTAAAATTAAAATTGAAATTTGTTTGTTTATTTACTTCACTTTTTTATTTTTGATTTCATTTTCATTTTTATTATTTTTTTATTTTTTTTATTTTCACTTTACTTGAAATCAACATCATGAACTCTGAAAAATCAAATCAAACACCATTCAGAAAATCAAGTTTATCAGAAACTGAATCATCCTTATCATTATCTACAAATCAATTAACTTTACCATCTTTATCTTTATCATCACCAACTTCAACTCCAATCGAACCTGATTCTGATTCATTAGATTCAATCTTACCAGCTTTAGCTAACTTATCTCACTCTTCATCAAATCAAATCTCAACCTCAAATCTAAACCCACCTCAACCTACAAGATCAGGCTCTCTATCTCGTTCGACTACAGGTGGGGTTAAAGTCCCGCCAGGTTTAGCAGCCAAGATGGCAGCCGTAAGTCTATCTCTAACTTACTCAAAAATCTAGACTCACTCACATTCATCAACTCTTTGATCGATGGAATTTTTTTTAATTTTTTATTTTTTTTTGGATAGATGGCTAAACGACATGATCAAAGTCCATCAATTCGACCAGATCAAAGACTGGATCCAACTGCTTTTATGAATAATCCTAATGATACAATTAGATCAAAACCAATCTTACCAACTTCAACGAGTACACCAGCACCTATGACACGTAGAAATAAACCTAACATGAAATTAAATGATTTAGTCAAGCCAACTAATTCAACCACCAACACCACCAATACTACCACCACCACCACTACCACCACCACCACCACCACAAATCCAAATCATTTAAATGTATTAGAAAGACCTAAATTTTTAAGTGTAGGAGGACCTACACCATTCTCAAATTTTTCTAAAATTGTAGATCCATCCGGTAGATTAAATTTTGGTGGTAAAGCGATTGTACATTCAAATGGAGTTGATTTTTCTAATGGTTCATCATTTTCTATTAATATGGAAGAATTTAATTTAATGGAAGAACTTGGGAAAGGTAATTATGGTACTGTACAAAAAGTTTATCATAAACCTACTAAAGTTATTATGGCTATGAAAGTAAGTGTTTCTGTTTATAGGAAAAAAAACGAGTTTCGAGAAGTCACTGATTTTCTGATGATGATGATGATTTTTTTTTTTTTTTTTTTTTTTTTTTGGTCCCCATAGGAAATTAGATTAGAGTTAGATCATTCAAAATTAAAAGCGATTTTAACTGAATTAGACATTTTACATAGATCATCATCAGATACTATAGTAGAATTTTATGGTGCATTTTTTATTGAATCATGTGTTTATTATTGTATGGAATATATGGATGGTGGTAGTTTAGATAAATTAGCTGGTGCAGATGTACCTGAATCAGTATTAGCTACTGTGACTGGTCAAGTAGTTGAAGGTCTTAGATTTTTAAAAGATGAATTACAAACTATGCATCGAGGTTAGTTCTTTTTTTCTTGGATTCAAATGATTTTAAATTTACTAACTTTTTGAAACTGTTTCTTGAAAAAAAAAAAAAAAAAGATGTAAAACCTACGAATGTATTAATAAATAGACGTGGACAAACAAAGTTATGTGATTTTGGAGTTTCAGGGCAATTAGAAAGATCGTTAGCTAAAACGAATATAGGATGTCAATCATATATGGCACCTGAAAGAATACAAGGAGAGCAAGTTGGAGCCGTATCAGCATATACAGTAGCATCAGACGTTTGGTCATTAGGTTTATCTATCATCGAATTCGCTATTGGACATTATCCTTATCCACCTGAAACTTATTCTAATATATTTGCTCAACTTAATGCTATCGTACATGGTCAACCACCTAGTTTACCTTCAGACTTGTATTCTAATCATGCTATTGATTTCGTTAAACTTTGTTTAATTAAAATTCCTGAACAAAGACCTTCTTATCATCAATTGCTTTTACATCCTTTTTTAAATAATCGAGTTGAGGTCAATATGGCGGAATGGGTTGAAAAAGCTTTAGAACAAGTTAAAGTTAAAGGTGGAAAAGGTGGTTAAGATTAAATATTTGATTATTAAGATTATGATTATTAGTATTAGTATTACTATGTCATGTTTTATTTTTTTTTTATTTTTTTATGGGAGATGATGGTCTATCTCTTTAATATTTTGTTTTGTTTAGATATAGTAATAAGCGTAGATTGAGAAAATATAATGATGAGGTTTTTTTTTTTTTTGTTTGTTTGTTTGTTTGTTGAAGGTGATGTTTATTATTGTTATTGTTGTTAAGGGCTTTTATACACTTTTTTTTT
>MU167348.1:18531-38428 GCA_015951145.1 Cronartium quercuum f. sp. fusiforme G11
TCACATATGAATTGCAGGCAGTTGTATGTCATGCTGGTGTAAGTAGTACCAGTGGGCATTATTACACTTATGCTAAGGGTTTGGATGGAAAATGGTACCTTTTAAATGATCATAGTGTATCTTTAATAGAAGAATCTGTGGTTAAGGAGGATACTGGCTCATACCTTCTATTTTATACCTTTGATAAGTAAAAAACTGAACTGTTTTGTATATATCTTAATATGTCATTCTCTTCCATGTATTGTTTTCAATCTTAATAATTTTAGCCTTGGGTTAAATGATTTCTGAAGTGAATGTATGTCGGTATTTATCAATTGAAGGAATGGAATCAGAATAAAAACAAAGCAACTTGATTTGTTTATAAATCTTATGATTTCCATTGAAAGGGGGTTTAGAGGTACCCCTGAATCCGTAATCTTCCAACACACAAACATAGTCATTTTGTTTTTGTAGCCAATTTGTTTGCGCAGAGTTTAAAGTCTTACTGTAGTTTACCTTTCAGAGTTAGTCTTATCTGAGATGCCAAATCTGGGCTTATTCTCAGAGTAATACCAACTCTGGGTATTTTTTACATATTTAACAAGTCTTACTAAGACTTACTTAAATAGATAGAAGCACAACAATCAGTGAGAGGGATGAAACTTGAGATCAAAGAGGCTCCAATGCAAGGTAGGATTCAAAGAATGAGGTGAATGATGGGTAGCTTGAGCCCTAATATGATTAGACATGTTTTTATCTTGGAAGTAAGTTAAGGAGTATGATTGGTCAAAAGTAAAGTAGTATATGAATGATTGGAGGGAAGAGCATAAGACAGACAAGTATTTAAAGAGAAACTGAGACAAAGAGAGACAAGACACAGAGAGCAAAAACCATGAGAGAAACAACCAGATCCATCCAATTACAAATGGGTAAGTAATCAAATAGTGATGTAATGAGAAGAGAAAACCACAAGCAGTACTTATTACCAATGCTGTTCTTCTTTAGATTGGATGGGGTCAGACCCATGTTCTAGGCTCCAGACCTCTTGTCTCCATTCCACTAGATGGGGACAATTGGTTTTAGATGTTGGCAGCACTGTGTTTGACCAGTACACATGCACAATCCAAACTGGGACCTTTTCCATGGATAATCTCCCATCTTTCTATTAACAGACTTAGATGACTCAAAGTATCCTTTGAACACATATATGTGAGAATGAGAGAATGAGAATGAATTGAGAGAGAGAGATGTTATAACAAAAGAAACATATCCACGAACACAAGTTCTCAGTTTAAGCATAGAGATGCTACAGTTTGAGTACTGCTTGTTACAGTACAGTAACTATGTGTAATACAACACTTCTCATGATTACAAGTGTTTTATTGTTACATACAAAATTGATTACAGTGATGATTACATATGCAATGTAACAGTACTGTATGTAAAAAATGCGTAATTTGTTAGCTATGAGACAATCTGATTTGCTCAGATTATGCCATAGCTGACATTACCAGATTGGTTAACTTAGAATACAGCCAATGTCATTTGACCTTTTTTTCATGTTTTTTGACTTGTTTAATCATTATACACATCTTCATAACTTCTGAAAAGTCCACTTTCTCCAGAACCCAACAAAAAAAAAACAATTTCACAACTTGATAAATTAGTTGGTTTTTAAAGTAGGATCACAAGAGCTAACATAAAACTCTTGAAAGGTATTGTCTTTTTTTTTCAAAAAATCAATGAATCTACTTTTTCCTGAATCTTGTAGCAAGCTTTACTAGTTGCATGGGTTTCTCTGCTAGAGTCCCATCAGGTTTCATTGCCTCTGGGAAAACAAGTCTATTAAGAATATGATGTTTCAATTTAATATAAACACAGTTTCTCTGATTGATATCTCATACATGTGTTTCCTGGTATTTCATACAGTTTCATTTTTCTTTCCAATCTTGTTCTCATACATCATACTAAACCTAACAGTGTGATAACCAACAATTTATATTTAATCCTGTGAACCAGTGCACTGGGTCTAATTCCTCATCATCATGGAATTGGACTCAGTGTAGCTACAAGGATAGACAGGATCAAAGAACTATTCCCTGTTTATCTTGTGCTGGTTCATAAAATCAACCTTACCTACGCCCATAAAAGTCCTACCAATCATTTTCTGAAAGGGGGGGGGGGGGGATTCATGCAACATTTGTTTATGTCACATTGGGGTAAGCAATACTGTCCCAAAATGCAACTGTTAGTAATGTGGGACTGAATGAT
Organism: Cronartium quercuum f. sp. fusiforme G11; assembly: GCA_015951145.1. Classification (NCBI taxonomy): domain Eukaryota; kingdom Fungi; phylum Basidiomycota; class Pucciniomycetes; order Pucciniales; family Coleosporiaceae; genus Cronartium; species Cronartium quercuum. The sequence goes on from MU167348.1 coordinate 20,782, forward strand.
AGTTTCTTGTTGAGAAATAGGATGAAATTCTATATCTCTTTACTTTATTTCAAACTTAAAGTCTTTCACAATCTTTATACTTTTCCTCCTTTTGATAAATACAGTAAGAAGTCCTTCAAGAACTCAAAACTACTACTGTCATAAGTAAGACACTACTTAGAGGACTTTTTAGCAATCCTTGCTTTCATTATTCTTTGTTTTTTGAAACGACCAAGTTAAAGCAGTCTTTATGTATTGCAAGCTCAGCCCATCTTCGCTCTAGAGTACAAAGCTAGTTTGAACTTGCAAAGAAGAGTGATCATTTCAAATGTACGGTACAAATTTCTGCCGAGGATTATAGGTCCAATCTCTGTTTGCTGATCAGTAGTAGCAGCTGAAGATGAATCAGGATGTTCAACGAGATCTTGGACCTTGAATGAATCCAAAGCTGGATCATTGTTTGCTTTCTTTCCAATGCTCTTTCAATGAACGATATTAAATGCCATAATTTCAATTTCAAATAACAGGCTGACAATGTATATTTGTAATCGGGAAACTCGATCAGGCCTTCAATACCTTTGAAAAACTCGTTGGAGTTTTTTGCATTCAAAACCAACCGCTGGGAAACACATGTGTGTCAACAAATTTATCTTAGTATTGGTCGACCCTATTCTATTGCAGTCAGCTCACCCATTTTCATCTGTAAAATGCAGTCGTACGCATCTATCTTACACTTCGATACCTTATTTTACTTTGAAAGACATCCTAGATAATATTCGTAGATAGTCAAGTACGCGAGAGCCAGCTCTTCAGAGCTTTCCGACAAGGCTCAGAAGCGACGCGTAAGCCAGCCTGAAGCGGTACCCAGTCCCTTGAATAACAACTCGCAAGCTCTTCATTCAATAACTCCGCGACCGCTTGTGCGTGCGGACATTTCTCCTTTGGTACCTTGGTCAAACACTGTAACGCAAATTGATTGTCAGTTTGACAATAAGAGCATCTTTGATGAGGTTTTGGACCAAAGTCTACACGCACTAGTTTTAGCCCAATCGCTGCTCTTCTTGCGGGTCCACCTTTTGATGCTTCTGAGATCTTTTCACTTAGCTCGATCACTCGGAGGTAGGTTTTGTATGCCCTGCGTAAAGGTGATGTCTCAGAATCAGTTATTCATCATAAATACGAAGGCTCAGGAAACGCCCGCCCTACAATTCATAATGACCGGCGGTGTATGCCGTCTCGGCATATCGCAGGATATGGAATGTATTATCGGGTTGGATGAGAATAAGGTCCTCAAGCGCATAAAGAGCTTGATCGTAACTGGAGACGAAGTGATTCCCCAAATAAGATTGATTTACTCAAAACCCAAATAGCTTAAGCACTTTGAGGGGATGTTTTGCACTCACCTTCCTAGCTTGCAATAGATCTCAGCGAGTTGTATCCAGCCCTCGGGGTCGGAGTAGACGGTATCGAGGTAGTCGACTAGCAAGCTAACGGCCTCTTGCAAGGAAAACTGAGCAGTGTCACTATCCAACACTACTGACTTGCCCGATTGTGTACAAGAATCAGTAGGTAAAGGGTAGTGATGAAGATGGAGCGCAATCAAGCGTTTCCGCATGCGCTAGGATCGTAGGTGGGTATGAGCTACAGTTGAACGGATTAGACAAGTGAGTAGTGGATTTCGGGGTCATACCACGTTCGTTTCACCAGTACTACCACGATTAGAGGCTTTAGGGTCGACCGACTTGCAGAGTTCGGCTTCGTAAAACTCCTTTGCCAGCTTGAGCTCACCCTTGGCTTCGAGTAGCATTCCGTGTAAGGGCATGACCCGTGGTGAGCTTGGGAACTTTTGCTCCAATCGCTCGATGGCTTTCTATTGAAGTTCGATCGGATGAGCCATCAATCTGAAACATTGCAATACGTTTTTTTTTTTTTTTTTTTTTGGCTGGCTTTCACCCACTCGTGCTAAGTCGTGCTTTCCAATATCCAACGCTGCAATTGCTACTTGCTCGTAGAACGCCCAGACTGCATTGAGAAGAAAAAGAAACAGAATTCAATCATTACATTTTCTCTCCTCGGGGTTTTTCAGTGAACATCATTTTCCTTACTATCTTCACCTAATGCTCCTAAACTAAATCCTCCAGACTTTTGAGTATCTTCCGACCAAATTTGTTCGGCCAACTCAATCACTTCCACACTTCTTCGAGCGCCCGTATCACGTAATTCTTTCAGACGTGCTACTGATTCTGAGAACGAAGGTTTGGTCATCCTGGGAAGTTTATTTGTCGGTCGTTGAACTTTTAGTCAAGTTATGATCGGTGAGGTGGAATATTTACTAAATCACGTCCTCCCTCCATCCAAACTTTGGAGAATACATACCCGTATGTACGTTTGACAAGGGCCTCTGTTGGTGGGCGCGTTACCATAGTGCGCGCACTAGCTCTGTGCCGCACTCTCACCGCAGCTCGGCGCGAGCCTAGCTGCAACTGGCCCCATGCGCGCATCTTGAGGTAAATTTGAATAAAGTCCAATCAATTATAAACTTGACATCAAAAGGGCCAAGTACTTATGTATCATGTACTTAGTATACACCCACTCATCAGGTGTACTGAAATTGACATGAGCACATGACTCATAACTACCTTTAAAATTCTGATACACAAAACCATGAATGTCAAACATTTATACAAAAGTTTGTAAGATGATCTGTTGTAATCAAGTTTTAAGAATATAATAGTTGAGGGCTTTGTAACCCTTCTCCAAGTTGTGATGGTGATAGGATAAGGTGATCTGATAGAGTGATCTTGAGTGTGCATGAGGCGATGGTATGACATATAAGTGTGTGTTGTAGGATTACGGTGTTGTCTATTTATAATCAGAAAGTGTTGTTCTTCCTTTCTCTCTTTCCCTCACTACTTCCTACTCTCACTTCATGCAGGTCTGCTGCTTTTCCCTTGCGGTCATCACTCTACTAGTTGTGATTCTCACTAGTTCAGACACCGGACCTATTATCTCTTCAGATCTTTGCAACCTTCATTGCACTATATAATGCTGATCAAAGTCACACCAAAAAAAAAAAAAAAAAAACCATTTTGTTTCAATTTGGATAATGGAAGACAAATCAGGTACGATGAAAGTAGCTCATACAGAAGAATTGATATTTGACTTGAGTAATTCCAAGATTTTGAGACACCAAAGTTTAAACAACAGTACTATTTTACTTGACAAAAAAACAAATCGAAATAACTTGTCTATTACCACTGTCGTGAAGCGTTTGTACAGACACTCATGGTTTAGAGACAGTGAATGAAGCTTATTGGCTATAGCTAACATACCTTTTAGAATCAATTACTTTGTTGAATTAATTCAAATCAAGCAAGACGTACACTTCTTGTCCACTAAATTGAGATATAAATATTCAAGGCATAAAATGATAAGAGTCAACAAGTCTTATTTTTTCCTACCGCATCGCAACCCACACACCTGACTACTTGTTTTTCTTATCCAATTGTCCAGCATCATCACTATTTCAAAAAACAGCCCTCCTAATTTGATTGGTATGCAACTCTTGTAAATTTTCATCCCTGAGTGATTGTTTGATTACTTATTCAATATTTTCTTCCTTTGGACTTTCCACTTCCGACTTGGAACGTTTTCTTTCCCTTGAAGTTTTATCGTTCGAAGCTAGCAAGGAGGTTCCAGGTTGGACACTGAATTAACAGCAAAATCCATAAGAAGATTTGATATCAGTTTCAAACCCAACAACACAGGAACAAATAAAATCAGTCATGTTTTTTTTTTTTGATCAGGAATCGGAGGTGGGCAAAATATACCCAGCTAGACCAGTTGCTTCTAAAGCCATCACAGCCATAGCCACTGGAGCACATTCTCGTTTCGGTTGCATTGTTTTATCAATATGACAGGATAGATTCGAACCAGATTGGTCTGATGAACTCAATTTTAAGCCACTATCATTTTGCTTAAAGGAAGGATGTCCAGGTGGAAATCCCTGACGACCTGCATGTTTCCATACCTAATTTATAATGATCCAAAGAAAAAAGAAATCAGTCTGACAAAATAAATATATGAAAAGAAGAAGAAAATTATCTACCATCATTTGTTCTTCTGTTAAAGTCAGGTGTCTAAATGCTATTCTACCATTAGGTACGTTAGTCTTATGAATAGCATTTCCTTCTACACCAGCTTTATACCAATCTGCACCCAACCTACAATCACATAAACAGATACTTGAGTAAATTATAATATATATCTGAGGCTTAAGGAATGTGATTTACCAATGTCGTTTAATACTCATTTCGAACCCAGATTGGATTACTGAATTTCTTGCCAATTCACACATATCTTGTCAAAGACCCCGATGAGTAAGAAAAAAAAAAGGAGGAAACGGAGTGAAATTTGGTGAGTTTATCCTCTTTAATTTTCTTCAAGTTCGATAGCGTTACTGACCTGCTGGTGAGAATTTATAAATCTGAGCAGCTACACTATATTCTTCTAATAAAGGTTCCTGTGTAACCAAAACCAAAGAAAACGGTAAGCATAATGAAAACAAAAAACTTTTGAGGAAATAAACCTTTGTAAAATGGAACTGTAAACTATATCATCAAAATGAGACACAAGACCAAATCCAAAGGACAAAAAAAAAAAAAAGAACAAAATATGTAATCAATATTTACATGACCAAGCAGCTTTCTCATAAAGCTTGTTGTTTTTGAAAAAAAAAGACTTACGGGTCATCCGTACTTAAGCTAACATTAAGACCAGTACGAAAGAAGACAGGTAAAGGATTTCTTTCATAAGTAAGAAAGAGTGCATTATTAGATAAAGGAGACATTGCTAAACCGATTTGTTTTAAATAAAACATATATTGTAATGCAGGAACTTTTCTTAAGAGTATACCATGAGAAATTGAATGAGAAGTTAAAAAAGCTGAAGTCAAATGATCTGTATCACCTGCTTCACCTGCATGTGGTCTCAAAACAAATGTATTAAAACCTCTTTCTGCTCTCCAATTATTTAATGACGCTAAATTTGAGTATAAATAATATATCCAATACGAATATGGTGGATTTTGTTCTGTACGCCAATCTTTTGGTAATGGATATTTTCGATAAATCCTTTTGATTTTTTCGTTTAGTAATTTTATTAATTAGATTGGGTTTTGAACTTTGGTTTTCTATTAGGAATTGGATTCTTTCTTACCTTTTTTCGGTTTTCGATTCATCATCAACACAATCAAATCCTACAACTCTTTGAAGAAACACATGAAGTTCGGGATGACTAATAGGATCACGCGTGACCTCAAAAAGAACCTCAAAAACGTCTATCATTTCAGTCGTCAGTCTCGATAAAATCACCCAATCAATACTGAAAAAGATAGAAGAGGTTTACTAAACTTGTGATAATTTCAGAAAAAGAATCAACTGATCCACTTCTTTTATAAACATCATATAATCTGGGAACTTGTATTAACCATCGAACATTATTCGAAAACAATTTATTCCTGACTACCCATTTTGCTAATTTATCCCACTCGTCTTTTGAACTATGAAAGAAAAAGACCGTCACATCAGGTTCAATTAGAATGATTCTTGGATTGATTTAAACTAAGCTTCCACTGCCAACATTATACATTTTCCTTCAAGCCGTTTAAGTGGGGAAAACAAATTCCCCAGCCAAAAAGTAGTGTAGGAAAATGTATAATTATCGCAGTGTTGTAGATCGTAAGAAAAATTGATTAAATGGTAGGATAACTTACCGACCATAAATCGATAAACGATATTCAGCGTGTTGATACTTACTCAACTCTAAATCAGTCATGACTTCTGCAATCGTCAAAGAAAATCAGCCATACCATCAGTCAGCCGCTTACATCCTGAAGAAGGTAGGATTTAGACATATATATGTATATATATGAATATATTGAGACAGAAAGACAAGATATTAACCTTGAGTGAGTTCAGCAAGATATCTTCCTTGAATAAAATTATCAGTCTTCAAAAAGATTTCTCTTAATCTAGATTCACCAATAGGATTATACTTGAGATTGAACCTGTTTTATTTTTATTCGTTTCCGAAGACAATTTTGGTGTCAATTTTTTGATATATAAATAACTATAGAAGCTGAATGAAATATACTCAACTTATCAAATCTATGAAATGAATCATTATGAGCATGCATATCTAATGTATCAATAGATAAATCATATGCAGTTAAATTTAATGAATCAAAAACTTCTCTCAAAGTAAGATTCTGATTATCTCTAAAGATTACCACATCCTATATATATATATATACAAAACGCAACCAAATTAATATATTCTGAACTAATTAAATATCTTTTCGGATTACGCACGTTGGGACTTCTTTTCATTTTTGATTTTATGAATCTTAATAAATGTTTTTGATTCATACTTGCTGAATGATGTATATGTGTATCGACCTTTCTTACATTATAAAAGTCCCTAAGTAAAAAATTCTACTAGTTAATGTGATATAATTGATTTTGTATAAGAAGGTCAAATTATGAAAATTTTGTTTATATAGAACTGATAAACTAACCTATGTGGAACTCTTTTCATATCAGCCAATTCTTGATACTCATTTAAAAGTACATACATATTCCATTTTGATTCCAAAAACTTAAGTCTTCTCCAAGCGAAACTTTTAGCAGGTCCATTAGAAATCACATCAAGTACAAAATCTAAATCAATAAAGTATTCTTTGATAGAAGGAATCTTATAAATTGGTTTAGAAATTTGATTGACTTCATAAACTTGAAAAACTCCTTGACTATCAAGTGAATAAGTGTAAGGCAGATTTGAATTTAAACTTGGAATTTCACATTCTGAGAAATTAAATGGTTTAGGTGACTCTGGTTCGATATCATTTGAATTTTCGTCTGGTCCAGTACTTGACATGGGATGCCAATGTGGTTTAGGAGGTTCTGGGTAAATTTTCCAAATCGGATGTTTTACTCCTCCTCCTTTTAGATCATCATTTGGGCAATAACGACCATCATACGATTGTGGGTTATCTTGTAAACGTTGTTTAGATAATCCTATATATTTATCACGTAAATCTAAACAAGCTTGAAATGATTCATAAAGTGATCTTAATTCTTCTGTTAAAACGGGTACTTCTTCTTTAGTTGTTGAACTCTCTGTTTCTTCTGTTCCAGGGATAGGATCGATCAAGTTATCGTTTTCAAAGTGTGATGTATTTCCGTTTGAAGCATTCGAAGCTGGATGGTTTTCTTTACTGGTAAGTGAGATTGAAGATTGATGATCTGAAGGTACTTTGCCTTTAGAGTTAGATCTACTAATTTGTTGCGAGTTGATGACAGTAGTAGTAGACATATCGGTAATACCTAAAGCGCTCGTACTCTGCTTTTTACTAGACGAACCGGTATCTGACAAATTTGAATGATGAGCCCAATATTTTCCATCGGCCTAATAGATAGTTAAGAAGGTTGATCAAACTGTGGGTTTATCTTAACAGATCGAGTTACAGCGAAGGTAGAAAGAGAGAGAGAGAGAGAGAGAAAAGACCAACGTCTTGAATCTCACGTTCTTCCTTGTAATCATAAAATGTATGACGAAAGTTGATAGGCGTTGGTGGGTCACTTGAGATTGGTGGGGATGCCAGTAAGATGTTTTCAGCTGAAGTGGTAGGTAAATTGGGTGAACCAACTAATGAAACTTTATCAGATAAAGTAGACATTTGAAAGGTGATGATGTTCAACTCGAGAGATGAAAGCGTTACAGTTTGGTTCAAGATGTGAGATTATGGATAACGTAAAAAAATAGTTTTTATTTTTATTTTTTTTCTTGTTCGTTTCAATCTTCGCAGTTTTCTGATTCACTTTCAATCAGATTTTCAAAAATGTAAGTTGAGTGTAAATTGACGATTGACAACATACTTTGATATGTATAAGCCGTACTTAAATGTCGATCAGAAACAAAAAGAATTAAATGAATTACAGTACACTTATTTACATACTATGGTCACATCTGAAATCGATTCCACGTGATCTTGGTAATGGTTCCAAGCACGTGAACTCGCGCGCTCACGTATTTGTATCATAGCGTCGCATGAGCCGAGGACATGGATGCCTATACTGAGATCGATGGACCTGAGGGGAGGTTCCAACTTTCAAAATCCACCAACTAACTCCCGACAGAATTCTGTTACTGGCCTCAGTCTGCACGTGCACGCTCTGGTCAAAGGCATCTGACTTCCTACAATTAACCTGAAAAGACTTCAAAGCAGTCCGTAAACTGTCTGCAGCAGCCCAGTATTGGCTACCATCAACATTTGAAACAATTGAAATTCACAATGTATACTGCTTTTCAACCTCTGTAGTGCAGTAAAATGGGGGTCCCCCAGATCCCAGATGCTGTGACCGCATGTCAACTGAGCCCAGGTATACAATTCTGTCCGGACTCAGTTGCAGAATTTGATAGTTGAAAGGGGGTGAAAGGAGAGTTTTCCAAGACAAAGATTTCTGTGCTCTTTCACCCAAACTTGGGTTTGAGTTTGAAGTCCCTTTCTGATACTTGTCAGGTTCCATACCTAGTCAGAAAGACTTTGTTAAGTTTGGTAAAAAGGATGGTGGAGGGGAATGGTGATCAGTCTACAATACTTTGGAGTGTACACAATGGTCAAATCATTATAAACATCATCTTGATGTTTACATTTAACCTCAGTTAAAGGTTACAGGTTTCCCCTGGGTAAGATGAGGTTTTACAACTGGAGTTTCCCCTCTGGAACTGGGTTGGTCCTTTAGGACAGCTCAAAGTGTGGAAGGACTGGGGTAAAGCTAATTGTTTTCTTCGGTTTTATCTGGAATGTCGAAAAGTACTTCTCCCCTTCTTTCAAAATCGTTTTTCTGGAGCCATTGTTTGAATCTATTCTTTTTGAATCGGTTTTTTTTTTATCTTTCTTTTGGAGCTTGAAGTTTTTTTTTTTTTTCCTTGAATTGGTTGTCATGACCCCAGAGCACTGATCATGGACCGATTATTTGTGCAAGTATTGAGCTGGGGGCACTCTTCTTTGGATTGTTTCTTAGGCTATTTCAAAGCACATGGTTCAAGATTTCTGCTCACAAGTTATCAAGCAACTCCTTTTCACATATTGTTAACAGATTTTAAAATAAAAGTGTTGGATTTTTTTGGATTTGGGATTTTTTAGTAGCATTGGCTGCGGAAAATTCCACACCTTACACTGGCACAGCGGGCTTAACTCTGCATCAGCATGCCTAGCCTACCTCAGAAGACCTCATCCAGCCTCGGCCTCTTTGATCCTCCCCTTAAACTATTTACTCAGAAATATTCCCCTTCACTGTTTTTACTGCGTTCCCACATGGGAAAATGGTTCTCTCTGGGAAAACATGAACATGTATCTTTCCCCACTGTAAAAAAATGCTCAGTGTCACTCAGGAATTCTTGGATCTCAGGTTTTCAACTAGAATATGCATGGAAAGAAACAATCCTTTTCTCACCTATGCTCAGTTGTACCCATTTCTGTTTCAGTTTTGCTCAGCGACATGTTTTGGATTTGGGGAAATCATCGTTGGTTGTAGTGCCACAGAGCTACAATTTTGTTTTCTTTGGTGAGCTTATTGTCCAAAATGGGCGCATTATTAATCCTGGCAGTGTCAAAAAAAAAAAAAAAATCCTTTGCAAGTATAAGTGGTGTGGAGCGACAGTACAGTAAAATTGATCGAAACCATGGAATGAGTCTCTCAAACCGTTTTTTCTGGATACGCCTTGAACTTCAAGCAAATTAATTACAAGACATCGTGAATTGATCTTCCCGATATCACAGAGCTTCGCTAAAAACTTATAAATGCCCCAGCGAACCGAAATTTCCCCGATGGCAAAGATTTTTACGCCTTACCTGTCATTCAAGATCATGCAAACCTGAACCCGAAACAAGCGAAGTAACATTCTTCGACGATTTGTTCAAGATTGCCATGTACCTTGAAAAACGCTATCCGGAGCCCCGTTTGATATGTGTGGAGCAAAAACCTGTTATGAAAGCCGTCAACACGTACATTGATGCCGTCTTCACTCCTTTTTGCTTTACTCTGTGCCTAGGATATTTCCTTCCGACCTGAGACAGCTGAGAAAAGTAGAAAGACCTGGGCTGAACGTATTGGACCAATTTCGTTTCAAGAGATCTTGGTACTTGATCCTACCCAAAGGATGAAACATGTACATTTTAACAATCTCTTCCAAGTACTTTAAAGATAGATGTATATTACTGATCATTTCTGAGGCCCTCCCCGTACAATAGAGTCATTGGATCAAATTCGCTCAGAATTTGTCCTCTGTCTCCGATCCTCTGCTCATACGCAGCTTTTTTGGGGGGCGTCAAGTTTCTCCACTCTCTTACCTTTTTTTTTTTGCTCATGTAGAGTATCATCACCGGTGGATATTATTGCATGCTGTCCCAGGGATGATTGTAAGGCTGGCCACCTTTGATCCGTGAAGCTACTTAGCCCAATATTTGGCTGTAGTTGACATGACCGGGGTAACACTCACCCCTGCCCACCTATGGGCGCACCTGGGTGTGCCTTTTCTCAATCTTACGTCTTCAACACCCCAGGCTTTCCCAATCATCAAACGGGTTCCAAAAGCGAGCATAAATGTAGATATTTTTTGAAACGATTGAAGTTAAAGAAATAAGGGACAAACATGTTCAACATAATTCAAGGCTATGTGCCCCAGGCTGTGATGAACTTTGCTCAAGTGTGGCTTTTGCCTGCAGTGACTGTGTGATGTGTGATGTAATATTTCCCCTTCCACAGCAAGGACTTACCTCTGAATGCAAATTGGAACATAGGGTTGAACTGTTAGCGCGCCAGGGGTAAAAGGAATTTTTTTCACCTTTCTACCTTGGAACACACTGCACGTCTCCCAACCTGTTTCATCAAACAGTTGGACACAAGAAATTGCTAAAACTAGTTTTCGGAGGTGAGCATTTCAGAAAAATAAAAAATAAAAACAAAAAATTCAAAAGTATAAGAGGTCGAGAGTGGTCTACAGGAATGGCAGAGAGGGGGAAGGCTATAAATAAAAAAATATCTGGAAAAATTCCATGGATGAAACAATAAGATGAAAAATCCCCTTATCTTCGTTCTATAATGGACATCAAAAACTGAAAACATGTATGATGAAGATGTTTGAATCCGGGTCCACAGATCATGTCGTGGATTGCACAACATGATAAAGTATACAAAGGGGGTTACCATATCCCCTTTCCAAAATGTCTTGTATTCGTTCAAGTCCCGCTCATCCAGCTTCCGGGAAAGGTGACAGACAGCAGGATGAAGTGGTTAGGCACCACAACTCTGCTCCACTTCACACCTCGAGAAAAATCTCACCTGACCAATCAAAGATTAAGAAATAGAAATAATGGATGAAGAGAGATTTCCTCGAGGCGTGTCGTGTGTGTCAGTATATCTCGGACCATTAAAGTTAGGTTTATAGTAGTGAGACATGCATGGTTTGAGTGTGTACAGTTCTTGTGGTGTGACAGGGAAAAATATACTCGTGACATTTCACTCTAATCTAACAAAAGGTTTCCTAGAGCCTTTTCAAAAGGATTGATTGATTACATAGTATGTAGCAACAGAGACACAAATATCGTTCAATTTCTGAATTTCACGATTCCGAATATGGATAACTGCGATCTGTTTACTCCCAGGGCTGGTATGATGACTTTGAATAACATTCCTCAGGAAATCCATTTTACTGTCATTAGAGTGTCCTAGGAAAAATTTCTCTGAACTTTCCTTGGATAGGGGTTTCCTCAGCAAACTGTGTTCAATATGACTTTCCGAGGCTGTTTTCATGGGCAAACGAATCCCTGATTCAACTCCTTGGACACAACTTGTGAGGAATCCTGTATCTGGGGAGTCTGAGGAATGAAATGTCCGAGGAACCTTGCATGGTGGTATATCATTGATCGCATCCTTGTGGTCTTGAACCTCAAACAGATGAGAATACGGCTTCAAGGGTGGTAGCATGTGAGATGACCCCCATATTTTGGGAGTATCAGAGATAGACTTATGATTTCGATCCTTGTGGTTCCTTTCTGATGAAATTCCTTTTGGGATCAATGAATGTGCAACCATGTCTGGAGTGGATGGGTTTTTTACACTCTTTCACACTTGTTGTTGATTCTTCTTCTGTATGCATAGAAGGTCCCTTATCTTTGTGACTTCCCACCTTTGTTTCGTTTTCTGTTGATGGACATATTCCATTACTGTAACTTTCTTTATCTTACACAGAAACATACACCACAAAAACTCAGCTCAATCACCTTCTAAGCAACATTGAAGCCTGGTGAGTAAAAGGATGTTACACCTGCAGAGCATAGCTCTGGATATCCCTTACCTTCCATATGCGTTGGTCCTGCTGTGCCAGTGTTTTTAAACTCTTGTAAGTGGTCGACAGCAATTGATACTGACTTTTCAAAACGATTTGAATAATTAATGCTTTCAAGTGCACCACCTAGGAGCAATGGAGAGATGGCCGATTGTATCACAAGAAGGACCAACAGAGGAAAACTCCGGAAAAAAAATTCCTTGAATGAAGCCTTCATTCCAATCATCCAAATCGGCTTTACGTTTGTGAAAAAAAGTGATTTACAATTATTTGGCTGTTGAGTATCGCTATGACATAGAAATAGAAATGGATGCTTGAAAAATATTGGAAGGGTAATCTCGGATATCAGAGGAGAAATGTTGTCCCAGTATTTTGCATTGCCTGATCACATCAAAAAAGTATAGCTTTTGAGTGAAACAGCACAAAATGAGAAGAAATGGATGTGACATGCCAAATAAATCAGTAGCTTCAAAAATGAGTGATTTACATAGATAGAACAAGCAATTACTCCCCCTGAAACAAACCTGCCCACAGGATCTCAATATTCAAGGAGAGCATTTTTCTTTTATTTTCTTGAGGAACAGTTTTGAGGAATTCATAGATTTCAGATAATTGAAACATGAAGGAGATCAACCACAAGGAGAGCATGAAAATTGTCAACCCTGTTGGCCACGGGTGGAACACCCCGGGTTCGTTCAAGTCGGTCTGACATCTTCGGATCAGGATCGGGTAACAATTTCAAACTTCAGAAAAAAAAAATGAAAAATCAGCACAACTCAATTTGATTCTCAAGATACCTCAAACCTTTCAATGTTACGACACATCGAAAAGCAAGTCAAAAAACACACACTCGACGGTGGAGAAGTCCTTCCTGTTGGTGGTTCAGATTCAGAATCAGATTCAGAGTCATCGTCATCAGAATCCAATACATCCTCACAATCGAAGGGAAACGATGACTGTGATTCAACATCCGATCAGCCTCCTCGCGTACCTCAATCCCTTTTGAAAATCCTAGATCAACCTCTTTGCAGTTTAAAAACCCACGCTAGACAAGTAGAAGAAGATGATGGGTCAGAGCCTGAAAACGAAGCTGGATCTTCGAGTTCGGACGGTGAAGAAGAAGAAGAAGAAGGCAATGAATCAGGATATAAAATTTGTATAATATGTCCCGGTAAACAATTAAAAACCGAAAAGTTGTCAACAGAACACCTCAAAAGCAAGGTACTTCCAACTTCTCTTTATTGATGATTGATATTGAATTTCAACTCATCAAGTCTTATCCTTCCTTAGGCTCACCTACGTAGACTAGAACGATATCGCAACTTTATTCATCACCCACCACCTCATACTTTACTTTCACCAGACCCATCTGATGTGATCGAACTTCTTGATGCTTCGATCGGTCCTCCTCCGATCATTCCAACTGGAACCAAACCTACATCCATCAAAGGCAAAAGAAAAAAACGGGAAAAGCGTAGAGAAAAGCGACTAAGATTAAACGATGGAGAAAGTGCTAAACAGACACAACAGAAAATTGAAAATCTTGACGACGCTTCAAAGTCTAAAAATGAGTTCAAACGATCAGATACTCTAGGAAATGCTAAAACCGTTTCAGAGGTTGACAATAATAATACATCGAATAAAGCGAAGAATAAGCGAACGCGAAAAAAAAAAAATAGTCTAACTAGAGTGACTTTCTGAAGATGTTTTCTCGTCATACAATCAAAGGTTAATTTGACCTCACTCCCGCTTTAAACAAAGGACACTTTCGCCAACAAATGCAACCATTTAGGTTCACCATCTACCTCATCTCTGAGTTGAGAGTGCTTATATCGAATTGTAGACTGTCTCAAAGCTGTTAGTGAATTCCAGTTTGACCAATCTGAACAGTCTGCTTTAACAAGCTCCTGATGCTCTTCATTTGAAACCAATTACATATGCTAGCTACAAACACTTGCATTTTTATTCTGCCTGATAGGCATGAAAAGACAGGAATTCCTGTAGAAATTCAATAGAACCTTTGAAATGTTTCAAGAAGCCATATGAGCTTCTATCATTGATGATTGACTTATTATGTTGGAAACTGATAAGCCTGCTAGTTCTGATGCTCAGGAAGACATCTTGGTTTACTTCACATGCGTTGGAAATATTGATGTCCCCAGCAAGTGTTATTATGGCTTTGACCCTCTTTTTTGACAAAGCTCTAAAAGCATACATATGTATTGGATGCAGTATTGCATAATGCATCAGTATCACATACATAATCGGGGGACCAAGCTGGGTCAAAGAGGGTATTTTTTGCTGAACAAAGTTGGAAAGAAAAATGGTCCCTACGTCAGGCGCATTTTTTGACCAACTGGGTGTGTTGTGTTGGTCAAGCTATGGTGGGCTAAAAGAAAAAAAAAAAAAAAAAAAAAAAAAAAAAAAAAAAAAAACTTTGGAAGCTCTGGGTTCAAATTTTCTAAACTCTTTCTGTTTCGATTATAAAGCTCAAAAAAATCAAAAAAAAAAATCACCAAAGTAAAAAACCATAAGCCTTTTTCAAGTTTTGAATTGTTACTTTCAACAGTGAGTTCTGACAAGTGTTATTTTTTGGGGATGATAGTAGCAGCTCAAGCACCCAATTCTGTGATGTATGATTACTATTTATTGGTGAAGAAATGGTAACTTGTTCCTTTTTTTTTTTTTTTTTTTTTTTAGGAAAATGATGCTTACAATTGAAGGCCTAAAAACTTTTTTTCTTGATGAATTGAGCTGGTGGAATCTGGTTTGTAAACTTTATAGGTTGGCGTAACACAAATTTTTTTTTTTTTTTTTTAAAAAAAAAAAAAAAGGGGGGGGGGGGGGGGGGGGGAGAGATGTTTGGCTTGTTACCACACCAAAGAAGTACATATAAAAGAATGTATAAATCTTGATTTTTTAAATTTTATTTTACACTTTGCTTCAGCTGTACTATTTGCTTTTTACTTGTGGAAAAAAAAAATTTCGTGCACTTTCCCTCTTTCTCAAGCAAAAAAAAAAAAAAAAGAAAAAAAAGAAAAGAAAACATGTTTGTATGTGTGTGTGTTGGGGGTACGCCTTTGAAACTCCACCTAGATGGTTTCTTTTTCAATTCTTTCTGATACTTTCTCTCTCTTTTTTTTTTTTTTTTTTTTTTTTTTTTTTTTTTTTTTTTTTTTTTTTTAGATTGAGATAAATATGTTGTATAGAAGAGGTAGGACTTTGTAGAAGGAGTACTAGGGTCGAAATATAAGAGGTATAATTTAATAAAAAAAAATAAAAAATAAAAAAAAAATCATCATTCAAATTGAGTGATGCGCGATTGAGCATCCTTTGGAATTAGGTGGGAAAGCGTAATTTAGGCTAGTGAATTTTTTTTTTTTTTTGAAAGCTTAGGTAACTCACTCTTACACCTGAGCTCATTGTTCTTGCCCAAAGCAGTTTTTTGAACATTACCAAAAAAAATGCTAGGCACGCAGAAAAAGTTGTTCCATTGGAAGTGTACGGCGTGCAAAGCAAATTTCGATACCGTCGACCATTCTTCAGCCAGATTGGAATTGCAATAAAAAAAAAAAAGAAAAACTGTAAAATCCAAGTTTAACTCAAGTTAAATAGGATCCATAGGTGAAGAGTATTGTACACTTTATCCGTGAGACGAACATCCCGGTTGGATATTTAATGTGGAACAAAACCCACACCTTTGTACAGATTCACACACACACCTCACAGCGGTATGAGTCTCGCAGAAGCGGTGGTATATAGCTTTTGATTTTTTTTTTTAGAATTAGACTTGAGCCCGAGACAAAAAAAAAAGGGGTTGGGAATTAGTGAATGAATAGAAACAATTTTAACAAAACCAAATGAGCAATTCTTGAATTTTTATCCTTTTATTTTAGGTCTATTGGGCTCACACAAGCACACCACGCACATAAAAAAAAAACATATGAAAATCATAATCACAAACCAGCGAAAAAAAAAAAAAAAAAAAATGTAGCGGGGTACAGCTGAGTATGATCTATTAGGAAAGTGATTATGTGTCTGGTTGATCTATTGAATCTATTTGAGGTTTATCTACATCCAACTCTACTCCTACATCTCCTTCAGCGTCTAATTTTGAAGATAACGAGCTAGAAGAACTGTTACGAGATGGAGGAAGAGCAGGTAAATCATCTGAAGGATTTCTGGTCCTTTTATCATGTAAAGTTGAACTTGTACTCCTTTTCTGTTGAACTAATTTACCAGTAGAGGAAGATATAGGTATACCAAGTGATTTTCTTGTGGATACACGTTTATTTGAGATCCGATTTCCTTCGTCATCATCTTGTCCTATTCTTTCATCTACATCTGTTAATGTTTTCGAATTTTCATTAGCAAAAGTTGAGAATAGATCTCTTGATCGACTTTTGGAACCGTAAGATGGGTGAGCTGATGTGCTTCTTGGTATACCTTCTAATGTAGGTGAGTGTGACCGACGAGTTTTTGATGGGTTAAAAGTTCCACATCTCGGACACACGTACTCTATAAAAAAAATGAAATCCCAACCAAACATCTTGTCAGTCAAACATGAATCAGTTTTCCCTAGATTGAGACTTTCGTATAGGATTTATAGCCTGAAAATGAGATCACAAGGAAAGATATGTAACCTACGAATGGTGTCTAATTCCTCTTGTCTTACCAACCCGTTATGATTGAAACATTTTAAACAGATTAAAGCGTATTTAGTTTCAGGTTTAGCTTCATCATCACCTAGCAAAGCTTCGGCGAATCGATCAGCCCAACCCCTATTACTACCAGCTGGTGAAGAAACGAGTTGGGCTGGGTTTGAATTTCGAGGTTTACCAGTATTCGACTGTGGAGCGTTCATTGAGTTTAGAGAGATCGAAGTAGTAAGTTGAGGGTTCGGTGAGGTGGAAGAAGGTGGAGGACGTTGACGTAGGGTGTTGGGAGTTGAGATTGAAGGTGATCGATTGACTGCTGTCCTGATGGATGCATCATTTCTTACGGTAAATGTTTTTAATTGATCATCATAACGTTCTAATAATTCACGAGTAGTATAATAAGATGTCTTCTTCTTAAGTTCTTCAACTTTTTCTCTTAATTGTTTTTGAAGTTGCCTTAGTTGAACTTTTTCAGTTTCATGTTTTCGAGTATACCAAGATTGACAAAGCTGTCTAGCAAACATTAACCTATAAGTCAAAAAAATGTAAAAGGCCAAGTCAGCCACGTCATAAGAGATTTAATAGGTCAAAAAAAAAAG
>MU167348.1:98655-116774 GCA_015951145.1 Cronartium quercuum f. sp. fusiforme G11
ATATGGTGTCAGAGCATTAGATACCGATAGTAATTCCATCGCACCTAATCCTACTGACACTGCATCGCATATCTTGGGGTGATAGAACATCGGATAGGCCCATCCGATACAAATATCTTGGCAGTGAATGAAATAAGAAAAATGACTTACTCTTTCCCTATTGAGTTTTGAATAGGGAAAGAGCTAGCTGGTGGATTAACTCATCTGGAGTAAGGACTGGATCAGTTTTTAGTATAAGCATATCCCTCTATTCAATCATCTTGTGCATGCTCCACTGGATTTCAACAGTAGAGTAACCTGCTGTAAACCATAAACCTGACTGTAATAACATACAAGAGGATATAGTAAACTCTTGCCTTATAATGAGGGTATGCTCATAAAGGATTGAGAGTAAGAATATAAAACATGGATCTGACCCCCTCTACAGGAGCAGGAGGATCTGCATCATAAAAACTAACTTTAACCATCTGAATAACTATAAAGATATTATAGACTTTCTATCTTCGGAGAAAATCTTAGTCACCATCTACTATAGAGTAGCCTGTTGATTCATTCTCACTTCTAGAAAGCTCATATCTTTCATATTCATCAGTTGTCTTGTTTTTCATGGTCATCTCAGGTGCAAAGCTAGAACCTTTCCTCACTGCTTATTATCTGACTCTTGCTGAAGGGTTCTCAGGAGTTGAGATAATAAGTAGAGGATAAAAACTGAGGCTTGTTTGACCACTAGATAGTGCAAGGTAAGGATTTGCACTGGTCAACACTGGACTTGCCAGATATCTAGTTTAGTTCTAGATAAGTCCAGTGCCCATCTGGCTTGCAGGGAGTAGTCCTGGGCATTTGGGATAGTATAAGAACCCATTTTTCCTTATTGGCCTCTGTGCCCATATTCATCTTGTCATTTTTAGTGAGGTGTCTTGCCAGACAGAAGCAGGACTCTCACATAGCTCCACTTACATACTTGGTTTGAATGAGGACCAAGATTTTTATCTGTATTACCACCACTTGATGTATCGAAGTGCAGGAGAATTGTGACCTCAAAATATCAAAAAACAGAATCCTACATAAATCTAAGCTTTTCATGGAGGAAGAGAGGAAAATTAAATTTGTGTACTGTGTTACCAACCATCACTTTGTTTGGGGTTTGATCTAATGATCCAAAAGTGTGTTGAGACTATAAACTGATCAAAAAGGAAGAGAAAGTAGAAGAGAAGACAGCAACAGGTTGTAACAAAACAATCTCCACCAAAGACTAGTCTCAGTGTTGGTGATCTGACTTTTTTGTTCTCTCTACCTTCGAATAGGGAATTTACTCCGACATCACCCTCCATCTCAACCTGAATAAACTCATCAAGATGTACTTCAAAAATCTGATCACGCTAAAGTTATCATTAGTTATCCTTCCAGTCAAACAAGTCTAGTTCAAACGTACATACCGGTCTTCAATCATCAATCTAAACTCGTCAGCTTGTCAACACGCCTAGATGACTGAGCTTAACTTTTTTTTTTTTTTTTTACAACTCCATAATCTTTTAGTAAATTTTTTCTTTTCTTTTCTTTTCTTGAATTCAAAGTTTTGACATACAAAGAGTCATTTTACCTTTGTTATTATATATGCATATAAATTCATACAAAAAAAAACAAGATCAGGTGGACTTTGAACGCATTTGGTATTATCTCATCATTGGATCAATTAATGAATCATGGTCTTCTGTTTATAAAAACCACCTTTACCCTCGTCAAACCAAGCAAACCATATCATTATTATTATTATTTATTCTTTTTACCAAAACCGGATGATTATTAATGTATCGTATCAAAAATATCTAGGCAAAAAAACAAAAAAACACTATAAATCAGAGTATCATTAAACCCCTTTATTTATTGGCTGTAAAACGGGTTTCTTGAACAAAAACCAATGTTACAGACTGTGTTGATCTATCGTATTCCGTTCGATAAGGACAACTGACTGATTATCAACCATCAAAAACAACCAGCGGGGGTATATCAGAGTAAATGAGATGAGCTAGCTACTTATAATCCTGGCAAACCTCGTTCCACCTTGAGACCGGGATGAAACCATATAAAGTGTTCGGTCGGATCATTGACTTTATTCAGCACATCCACACTGCCCTCAGCTCACTGTACCTCCAATAAGAACCCCATCCGTGTTCATTGTTCTGGGCTTCCCATCTACACCACGACAGATCCATCCCCAAGATATCATCGACCGTGGTAATTGCTCTCAAAGCACTAGATATCCATCTAGGATACTCGAACCATCGTATTCCCAAATATGGTTTAAATTCATTTATCTGGTTATCCCGATGTAACGCACTTAAAAAAAAAAAAAAAAAAAAAAAAAAAATAAAAAATTACCGTAATCTGCTTCACTCGTGATATATATGTAACATGTCTCAATCGTTGATATTAAACAATGCAATTTATTAGGAGGCACTGATGTATCAAGCCCCCAACTTTGTTTACGGGAGTGTAGGTGAAACTTTATGAAGACTAAACCGTAAGATTGAAAATAAAATTGACACCAAGTTCACCTTTTTATTTATTTTTTGGTTGAATACACTGATACCCATACAGGCTCAGATGAAGAGAGTGAAGCTGAAATAGGGGCCCATAGAAGCTAATCCCCAAACAGAGGAAGAGATAACAATATGAGAGGCTGAAACAGAAATACCCTGCATTGGGAACCAAGCAAACATGTCAAAACACACTACAGATGCCAGATTACTATTGACAAGACCAGGTAAAGGTAAAGCACACAGAGTGGGACATCAAAAACATCACTACAGTAATTATAAAAAGATACTGAAGTCAACCTTCTCCTAGACGCAGGAGCAACCTGCTCTGTGGTGGGGAGCAAGTACTTGTCTAAACTAGTGCCTGACTGGAGGTAATCCATCTGACCGCAAGCCTTTCTTCATGGAAACCAACCAGGAATGAGATTCGAACGACTTCCTCGTCCCTCACCCTCATTCATGGTCCGTTTGAGGTTCGAATGGGACCACTCACTCATCGAACATTGGCAGAATCAAAAAATATCTCACAACATGCCGCCGTCTCGCTCAGTCAACGCGCTTTGGGCCAGTTGGCTTCAAGAGGCTGCTAATCACGCTACTGCAAATGGTGGGAGGGAAGCCGATAGCTACAAAAGTGCTACTACTGCACTTTATAGGAATCATCCTATACTACTCGTTCATCCTTCCGAAGCGCTTGCTATCAAATTTGTCGGTAAAAAAAGTCGGTAGGAATCTTTACTGCTCGTCTGACTGAAGACTGTAACTTTTAAGGTCAACCTTTTCCACCAACACGTGAGTATTTTTATTCTTCTTGATGGATTTCGTATGACTTCTTTTTTTTTTTTTTTTAAAAAAAAAAAAACTTGAACCAATCAATTCCTTTCTCTATATCCTATAATCCTAATCATCATCATCATCATCATAAATAAAAATATTCTCCAGAAAAAAAAAAAAAAAAAAAAAAAAAAAAAAAATTTTTTTTTTTTTTTTTTAATCTCAACTAGCACCGTTGGCCATACCCAACCAGCCCCAAGCCAACCTTTTTTTTTTTTTTTTTCAATCTCAACTAGCACCGTTGGCCATACCCAACCAGCCCCAAGCCAACCTGTCTTGGGTCAGGCAGCCTGTGAGCCTAGTTCCACATTCACCCTCACCCAAAAAACCTAAATTGCTCCTTATCACTGCTTTTGTATATCTCTCATTTTCTTCAAGAATTTTGGAAAATTTTTGAAACTGACTTTTGAACCTGCTCAGAAGGATCACACACAAGATGCTGTTTTTCAAGTACAGTCCTGATGTCAAAGAACTAATCATCCACCATGCTCTCCACAGTTTGTGACTATATATATATATATACTCATTCATTAATTCATTCAAAGAAAAGACACATAGAATAGTTCTCATTTTTGGTTTAATCCTTGTTTTTTTTTTTCTTTCCTTTTTTTTTTTTTTTTTTTTTTCTCTCTCTCTTCTATATATTTTTTTTTTTTTTTCGCAAAAGTGATTTATGGTCTAGGTGGTAAAGTTGATCCAAATAAAATAGGTTCTTTAGGAGCTTTTTTTTTTTTTACAGTGCTTGCATATCAATTCACATTCAAATGAACTGATTTATTAGAAATATATATATAACTGTCACCTGGGTGGGCTTCCAAGCACACTGCATACATAATAATAATAATAAAACTCAGCAAAGTCATTTCAGGCCCTTTCCAAACCCCAGTGGTCTGGGAGGTATGAATTTTTGAGGGGAAAAATATGACATGGGGGTCTGAGAGGTATGAGTCAGGGATTTTTGAAGAAGCAATACCACGAACAAAATTCACAGACAGAGTTCATCCCCAAAGAGCTTCCTTGAATTCACCGTTGACTTTTGTTTGAAACCATACAGTAAGCGGTATAGCATACGATTCAAAAAGTCCAATTTTTTTTAAAAAAAAGAAAGATTGACTTATCTCTCTTTACATTATTGTAAGAAATACATCAAACATAAACACATACTTATACACAAAACCTGCAACCTCCAAAATTATTTCACAAAAAATACCCAAAGAAGCCCTCAAAATCAACCCCCCCCCCCCCCCCCCCCCCAAAAAAAAAAAAAAAGCATAATGTCTCCCCTCTACACTTGACAATACAGACATATATGATAGTTTATGACCAGAATAAATGAAGAATCATTTTTGAAATCTTACCCAAAGTCCTCCTCTTACACTTAAAGTAACCCCAGGTAATTCTTCAAAACTAGATCTAGAATCAATCAATTCTGCGCTAGAAAAGGCTTTGATAAGTTTAGACAAAGCGATCGATACTTCCGTATAAGCTATATATACATAAATAAAAAGAAAAACCCCCTATTTAGTCTACAATAAATTAAAGAGAGAGAGAAAAAAAAAGAGGTGAATTTACCGAATTGTTGACCTAAACAAATCCTTGGTCCTGCACTAAATGGTTGATAACTGAAAGGATCTTTTGATTGTTTTATTTGTCTTCCATCTATCCATCTTTCTGGTACAAAATCGTCTGCATCCTACAACAAACCAATCAAAAAAGAAAAAAAAAAATAGGAGGGAGGGTTTCAAGTATTTAAATGAGAGGTGGGAAAATCAGATGAAAGGTTAGGTAAGGTTCCTTACTTTTCCCCATAGTTCTGGATCACGTTGGAATTCGCGGATGAAAAATCTACAATCAGTTCTAGAAAATTTCAAAGAGTAAAGATGAGATTGAAAATTCGAGAATATTTATGAGAATTCCTAAATATCTACCCGGCTGCGACAAAAGTACCAGATGGTAATAAATCATCCTCAAATGCATGTCTGGAATTAGCCCAAACCGGAGGATGAAGTCTAATAGTAGAAAGAGTTCAGAGATGAGTAACTAAGTCAAGATACATGACCAAAAAAAAAGAGAAAAAAACAGTCAAACCTAAGGCTTTCGTTAATGACAGCACGTAAATATTTAAGCTTTCGTAATTCGTCAAGTGAAATAGAAGAAGTTCCAATATCAGATTTAAGTTTAGACCAAAGTTCATGTCTTCCAGCTAGTTCAAAGATACAACTGGTAAGAAGTGAAGCAGTAGTATCTCTAGCAGCTAGAAGGATGTTCAAGGATTCTTGTCTAATTAAATCTGGTGATGCTCCTGATCGTCTTAAATGTTGAATTAAATATTCAGAATGCTCATCTTCATGTTCTATTTGATCTCCTTCTGTTTTAGCTACTAATCCATTCACGACTTCAAATACACCTTCTAAAGCTTTATCAGGAATCTTAAGTGCTTGTACCCAACGGCTCACAAAAGCTGTTTTTTTTTTTTTTTGAAAAAAAAGACTATCAGTTTTCTGTTTTTGTAAAACAATATAGATTTAATTTGAGGCCCAAACATTTCTTGTCATGTACTTACGTGGAAGTATCATCATCTTCAAACAACGTTCTTGGGCAGCTGCAAAGTCTTTTGAAAAGCGTGCGGCATCGATACTTTCGGGGTTTGATGGTCGATCACCAAAGAGGTCGTTAAGCGTGTCCACACATTCTCCAAAGAGGTGTTGAGTGCCTACGGTGAGCGTGAAACGCGAAAACACTACTCGTGGGATACAGAGAAAAAGAGATGAGTAAAGAGCCTAAAAGAAGAGTTGTATGAAAGATTTTAAACGTACGATCTTGTATATCAATTGCTTCATGAGCCATAGCTTTCTTTTCAAGCCATTCAACCACTCTATCAGCATGTTCCTCAGAAGCTTTAACATCAGCAATTCTTTCTTTAGCAAAATGCGGTCTAGTAAGAGCTCTATGCCAAGACCAAAGTCCCCTTTGATCAGAAGCAAATACACCATCACCCAATAGAGGTTTGAAAGCTTGTTTGAGATGTAATGATTTACCCCAATTTGTAAAACCTGGACTAGTTAAAATATGTTTAGCATCTAAATGTGATTTGGTTAAGATGGTTTCAGTACCTAAATGACGTGTACGTATAACTTGAGTACCTATTGGAAATTCATTAAAAAATTCAATGGCCGATTGTGGTGTACCGATTGATAATTGTTTTAAACGATGTAAGATGAGTGAGATTCCGAAAGGTAAGTTTGAATTTACACGTGGTGCTAATTTACCTCCCCAAGCTTTTGCTCTCTTTCTTAAGATCCATTCTCTGATATTTAATCTGATTTCTCTACCTAACCAAAGTAGTAAGCTAAAAAATATGAATTTACTAAAGATCCCAGGTGATAATAAATTGGATGGTAAGAAAGTAGTAATGAGTGCAGGTAGAATGATAGATAATAGTAATATGTTTTGATGTGACATGATGAATTGAACTAAATTGAAGAAGAAGAAGAAATAGAAAAAAAATCAACAATTGAACGAGCACAGTTTATAGAATTAGGATTGGGGTTGAGATGTAATGTGTAGTGTAGTATGTAAAAAAAAAAAAAACTGAGGTGAGTAGATAAATCGGAACCAATCACTCAACCCTCAGTTGGATAAAGAAGAAGAATGAAGTCAAAGCGATGATAGATAAGCATAAATATCTTGAGACTGCAAAGTTGATCACCGAGTCAAACTTTTATTGTGTTTTTTTAAAGACCGATCTCAGCCCGTTTGATTTAGAAAAGTTTGAGTCAAGTTTCTTTGAGTCAAGAATTGAGAAATGACCACTATTGGTCTTGAATATTTAATTGTAAAATAAATAAATAAGTAATCAGGGTCGTGTTTGGAGATACTGATGAAAGTGAATGAGATGGGTTGACCAAGTTTCATAAGTAAGTGAGAAAAGTGTTAACGTGAACCAATGAGAATGATATTTATAAACCAATCTTCATCAAAAGTTTGGATAGTAAGTAAGTACTTAAGTAGTTAAGTATGTCTCAACTCCGACTCTCGATAAGAAACGAAACGAATTGTGATCAGCTGATCTCGTGTTTTTTTTTTTTTTTTTTTTTTTTTTTTTTTTTTTTTTTTTTTTTTTTTTTTTTGGATTCGGATTGTCTGTTGACCCAACCATCGGGAGGTTCATTACAGTATGAAGATCATGATTAATTAATTTAAATAAAAACTTGGCTTGGCGAGAGAAAAAAAAAAAAAACTTGAAAAAAACTTAAAAAAACTCGGACAGTCTCCGAGCCGTTTCGGGTTTGTGAGCGGAGATTAGAGTTTGATGAATCCATTCGAACGGATCCAAATGTTCACGTCTCTCTGAACTGACGTCATCTCATCAGTAAGCAGCAAGACATTAGCTGTGTACTTAGTTTTAGGTACTTAGTACAGATTCTCATTTTTAAAGTACAGGAATCCCATCTGACTTTATGCCTCCACCTAAACTCCTGTGTGTCTCTCTTTACTAAGAAGTCAGTTTGACTGCTCACAATAAAATAAAAATAAAAATAAAAACACTTGGTGATTTCCTGAAAATGTAATGACCATTTTATAGAAACCAGTCTCACTGGCTCCACACCAAGTTTTACACGAGTTTGTATAAATCCAAGCAGGATTTCTCGTTTGGCAACCGGCAGACTTGTAAATCTTACTTGATGCATATCATATTTTATGATATTGAGGCCCTACTTAAAACCTCACCCTATTGGTAGCTTGACCCTAAAGCGTTTGTTATATACAACAGGCCAAAAGACCCGAGTTAAGAAAGATGCTTACCATCTTCAATTCATAACCGAGCCTAGCAAAATGGATTTGGATTTGGTATGTACTTATGTAGAAGCATCTTGTAGATATGTATACATTTCATAGCTTATGTATAAGCATCCTTTCTCATTTCTTAGGTTCTGTTCCTCTTTGTCAGCTCTCAAACACATCTTTAGCAAAAAAAGGTCTTATCTCAACCAGCCTTGATGACCACCTGAGTCCTTCAAGTCTTACAGAGTATTTTCGGTCATGAAGAAAGGGTGAACGTGTCACTGGTCAGAACACGGATATCGGCGCTGGGTGCTCAGTCTCGTTTTTTTATTTTATTCATCATTTCGGTTCTTGGTGTTTCTTCAGCGAGTTCATGAAAGGCTTCCGATCGGGAACACTAGACACTTTTTTCACTGGTAGAAAATTCAAACTGGTTTCAGAAATGGAGCATCATAGAGATCGCACCACCGCCTTGTCCGTCGAGCTCGGCGGAAGGCTCCCCCTGCTTCGTCTCAATACTTACGGTGGCATATCTGATTGAGACGCGACCATCCGGTGCAACTTTCTTTAATTGCTACACATACACACACACACCAAAGCTAGACAAACATTGTAAGTTAGAGTTTTTATTTTTTATTTTTTTTAAAAAAAAAAGGTTTATTGCGTGATCTACTCTGGTATAGAGCAGAACAATACTTGAGAGGACAAAGGTATAAAGATAAATTGGTAACAACGGTGAGAAAGAGAGAGAGAGGTTACTTTTGTCAAACTGAGGACAAAAGATATCGGTGTTTTGGTTACTAATAGCTATCTTTGGGCGGTGTAGAGAACAGAGATTGAAAGTGATCCACTGGGTTTTAAGCAGGCTGCATCGTCAGCTTCCTTTGCCAAGTTGGGGAGGGGAGCGGGGCGTTAGTAGCAGCTTTGCAAGCTTCAGCCAAGCCTTGAGCTTTTGTAAATTGGAATCTTCTAGCTTTTTTATATATAAAGGGTTTGCATGATGCACTGTCTCACTCACTCTCTCTTGTACTACTTCCTGGCTTAAAGATTCACAATGATTAACCGCTCCCCTCACACACTCTCTTGATTAACCACACGACTTGTTTTTTCGCATTTTTTTTTTTTGTCGACTGAATCCTCAAAACGGGACTAAAATAGCACAGCTTATACCAAAAATTTAATGTTGAAAAACAAAAAAAAAATTGGTGAATGGAAATTGTAATAAAAAAACGAACGGTTCTGAAATAAATAAATAAACATGAAACTATGCGGAACTATTTTTTTTTTTTTTTTTTTTTTTTTTTTTTTTTTTTGAGGTGAGATTGAAATCTTTTTCATCATGGTAAGAAATTTAGAAAAGGAAATCAAAACACCAAACAATTTTCAGGAACCTTCAACTTTTTATTTTTTTTCGGGAGAAGGGTTGGAACTTGAGAAACCTGTTTCAGACTCAGATGAATCCTTTGAATTAAACTTTTCTACATGAGGCCAAAATTTGCATTGACAGATAGAAATGGGTTTAGGTAAATCACCACGACAAGTTGGGCATTCTTTGAAAGCTTGTTCCAATGCCTTAGAATTAAGAAGGTTTTTTTTTTTTTTTCCAAAAATAGAAAACTTGGTCAGTTTTCTTATAAGGAGTTGAAGAAAGAATAAAGAAAAAAAAAAGGAATAACATTTATGATTGAACACTCACAATCGCACAATTTTCACAAAATATATGCTTGCATTCAAACTGGATTAAACGCTGTCCTTCAGAGAAGGGATCAAAGCAAACTGGGCACGAATCATTTTCAATTTCCAGGTCTTCTTCTATCTTATCTGAAGTTCCCGTAAGAGATTTGATGTCTGCTATTGTGATATGTGATCATTATTATATATATATATATATATTTGGTTTAAATTGATTAAGAGTGGGGATTGTGAGTAAGTTTCTTTGTGAAAAATCTCTGAAAAAAGTTACAATAAAAAATGTAACACCTTCAACAAAAGTTGAGTTGAATGGTTAAGTTGGATGAAGGAGTCCAATGTTGGGTTGAGAACCTCCATCCAATGGATTTTTTTTTGGTAGTGAAAGTCACAGAGCCTGAGGGTGTGATTATGACTATAAGGAAAATCTAAGAAGGAAAATGACCTACCGATTTTTGGCGGTGTCCATTTCTCATACACCAAAGCCCCTTCAACCAACGGGCTCGCTTGATTTAGTGTTTGGATCAGGAACTTCTTCTGTTCACTAAATTCCTTAGCACTCAAAGCAGAAAGTCCATATCTATTGCTTTTTGAATCCCTTATTACATTCTCCTCAGCAACCAGTGCTGAAACTGCTTGCTCAAAATCCAACAAGCGTACTGTCGACATAACGTTGAAGGGTATCAATAGTTTGGCATAGAAGGGATCCATAGTACGACTTGACAGAAAATTATCAACTTCGTCCTCAATCATCCTACGTCGAAATGCATCTGACAGTGTACTATGCTGAAGAATGGCCTTTTGAATTTGGTTTCGACTACTTGGTTTATACAAGTTCAAATGTTTAAGGATAACAAGAGTGGCCGAAAAACCAATGTCCATATCTAAAAGATTCTCCATGTGTTGATGAAATGTTGACAATAACTTTTCAACATCCGTCTCTTGAATTGGACTATGTGCTTTCAACAAATCATCATGCAGTTTCATTAAAAAAGTGGTCGAGGTTGGAGAGGAGCTTTGGTTTACAAAACGCTTCAATTTTAAAAGCGCATCAGCTCTTTTCAAGATTTCCCAAAGAGCTACAAGCACGATGAATTGTTTTATTTTTTTTTATAAAAAAAAAAAAAAAAAAAAGGATTAGTACATCTTTGATCTTCACACTTATATAGGAAATTTTCTTACATGTTTCGTCATATCCTTCTTCTTTCTTGTGACCATACCAAGAACTTTTAACTAAAGGCCAAATATGAACCTCTATTTTTTTTTTTTTTTGAGGGAACATACATTACATTGTTTTGGTCAAAATTCAGTACCGGCAAAATTTTTGAGGAAAAAAAAAAAAAAAGGTTATGATCAAGAAATCTTCACACACTTTCAGTCAAAAACAATTCTAGTGTTCCTCTACACATGGAGCCAGCTTTCATATCTATACCTATTGGAGTTAATTCACCATAGGGTAAAAATTCTTGTAACATTTTCAAAGTACCCAAAGCGTATAAACGTTCCCAAATTGTTAAATCCTCTTTTTGTAAAGTTTCAAGTGCAATATTAATAGTCCTTTCAAATATAGAACCTTTAGAAAAGATGGCTTTTTTAAATTTTCCATTCCATTTTTTATTACACTTTAAGCTTAAATTTTGTATAGCTTCTGAAAGTTCAATCAATCGATCTGAATGTTTTTTATTTTTTATAATTATTCCAGCCAATTTTTTATAATCTTCAAATTTTTCTCCTTTACCTTGTTTGATTTCAAGACCTTTCTTTTTTTTTTCTCCAAACTCCCAGCGTGAGTTTGTATGTTGGGATTCTGTTTTAAAAGGTCGAAAGACTTGTTTACCAAAAGGGATCACTTCTAGAGATTCTTCAGTGTTTGGTGGTTTTCTAAGAAGTAAGACACATAAGATAGGGAAGGCCTTGCAAATCACAAGTGAAAGTAAAAGAAGTAGTTGAGTCATGTCCAATTTTATATATATATATATATATATTAATGGAGTGGAGTAATCATTCAAGAAAGGTACAAGAGTGGTGTTCAAAAAGTGATTGTAGCGAGGACAAAGTTGGCTTATAAGCACTCCTGTGTGTGATAATGAATTGAGGTGTAAAACTCTAAAGAATTTTGACCTTGAGACGTTTATTTAAAGCTCCTCCTGTTTTAACTGATGTATTCAAAATTACCGTTTTGAAACAGCATCTTTGGAAGCTACTTTGCGTTTCATATTTCCCAATCATCTGAGATCAGTTCAGGAGATAAAAGGTGAAACACTTTCCAAAGCTATATATACATTTCTTTTTTTACATATTTGTAGCATATTCAAATGCTCCACATAGGTATTGTGGTGGTACAGTACTATAGTGATCCTACACTCACAATTCTTCCAAAAACCCATAGTGATACTAGCACAGTACCATGTAATTTATCGGAAAGTCATAGTAGATGTAAACTTGACATTTTTCTTACTGGGATACAGGATCTTTCCTGGCCAGAGGGAATTGCACCCTATCTACAACATTTGGCATGTGAGGCTGCAGTTAAACAAACTGCAAAAAAAAAAAAAACATTTTTGCAGTACACAAAATTCCTTACAGTAAGACCCCTTTCAGGTCAAGAGAAACTTTACAGCATTATGTGAGCTAGTGATATCTTTTGGATCACTAATTTTACAAAGAAAGATATCTCTGGTTGTGAACCAGTCAAGACTTTAATTAGAAGACTTTTGAAGAAAAGGAAAAAAAGTGAGAGTAAATAGAGGGAAGATAAAGTCAACAGAAGGTAAATGAAATAAAATCGCTCAAATCAAATTCAGACTGGTTCAGTAAAAGGTTCAGCAATTAGATCAATATAGGCTGAAACAGGTCTTTATCCAACTTCAGCTATGTCCATTGCTAGAAAGTGAAGAGTCACTGCCTACACAACTTTCTAGGATGCTGTCATTTGAGGGTTTCTTGGATTTGGCATGCAAGAATACATTGCATGTTTCCAACTGAGGCAAATGTGAAAGCAGTGGGAAAATCTCGAGTCACGGAGTGAGACTTGTTGAGCTTGATGATTCCAAGTATGACCATAGACATAGACTATTTAATAGTATTGCTTATTTACGAAGGTGGTGAGAGTATGAGGTAAAAGCAGAGTGTCAAAGGCTAGGAAGAAAATGATGGGATTATCAGGCCTGAAGCAGTCCAAGCACGCAGATAAAGTGATCAAGGTGAATGTTGATGTGGGTGATTGGGATGGTGGAAGGTTGAGAAAATGGGAAAGGGCTTTCCATCTGCTTCAGGGAGGATCTAAGAAATGAGACATACAACATTCAAAGGTGTGTGACATACATGTGTAGGATTCAGGAGGCAGATGACAAGGAGCATGTAGCTCAACAGAAAAGTTACACCTTCTTCTTGGCCTCAAAGCTTTTCTTGATACAAGGTTCAATATTCAGCATGCATGATCTATATTACAGATGTAATATAAAACTTTCACATAAAGTTCAACCTTGGCAAATACAGCTAATGCAATCAGTCCTGGTTTTTTTTCTTTTCCATCAAACAGCATGGTTAGGTTTCTGGTAGTTTGAGCTTAAGAGACCAAGGTACAGGATTCTTGGTCAGCAGTAGAAGAGAGTTAATTTTTTTTATCACGGTGCTGATCAAGCCAATCACTTTCACAGCTAGCTGTTTAATGATCTTGGTGGATGATCCCAGTTCTGACTGAGTCGGTTCCCATTTTAGTCTAGGTGGTGAACTGAAACCAAAACTTTGACATAGTGAAAGATTGATTGCAGAGTTCAAATTAGGGGGCTTCGGAACGGGATTGGACCCGAGAAACCTATGGAAATCAGATCAAATTTTATGTAGAATGAGACCAGAATTAATTACATTGGCTGTAATAGGTATACAAACCTCACTTGGGATTTGTAAATAGTGTAAACCTGTGATGTTGGATATCAGGGGCTGTTGAAACTGATTGTGAGCCCTGAGATCTGGGTACATTTTTTAGGATTGTATTGCTGATCTAATTTATGAGTCACAAATCTAGATCTTGAGCTTTTTTCCCCCATAAAATCTTAGGTCAATCTCAGATTCTCAACTTCAGCTGACACACTGTTCCTGAAAGCTTTCCACATCCAATGGCCTACCCCCTTTTTCTTTACAATTCTTGCATGCCAAACATGGGTAGAGAGATTGATCAAAGGGGTTGTACAAGGTGTACAGAGTGTGAAAATTCTGTGAGTAAGTAGTAGAGCTCTATGTACACCTTGCACAGTTCCAACGTTGCTGGGCCCATTGTTTGGCATGGAAAGAGATTGAAGGCAAAGGGGAAAGGCTATTGTGTGTTGGAAAGCACTCAAGGCCAATCTCTCTCTTGACCTGGAAGGGGTTTACTTTAAAGAATTTTGTGTACTGAAAAAATGTGTTTTTGCAGGTTGTAAGCACAGTCTCACAGGCCAGATGTTGTGGACAAGGTTTAGAGTCCCTCTGACAGGAAAAGCTAGCCTTTTTCAGTGGGACTTTGTGAATTTTAGGTGCATGGTGAAATTAAAATCTGTTTTGATCTGATAGAGCAATGAACATGCACTATATGGCACTATACAGATCATGGTGTCTTATAGTGATATCCATTGATTTATATGGCCTTTATAGCTGAAATTTGAAGGTTAATCTTCTTAGAAATAATTTACCTCAGGCTGAACCATAAAAGGCCATTTGGCAAAAGTTTGTACAACTTTTTCCTAAAAAAATTCCCACAAAATTGTAAGAATAAAGAATCCTTATTTTGGGCAGAAACGATTCCCTCAAAATTGTATTTGGCAATATGTATCCCATATTCCTCGAGAAAAAATCCTGGAGCAAGCTCTCAGCCAAACCAAGAATAAGCCATTGAATTACCTTCAAATTATTCTTGCTAGTTCCTGCCACAAACATGCATTCAACCCACCTTGCATCCCCAGATTTGTTTCCTGGAAATGGTTGCTGAATTATGGGATACAAACCTAAACCCGGGTTTTTTTCTGCCAGAATTCCAAAAATTTTTTTGGCTGTAGTTGGGATTCTGGGATTCTGGAGATACTCCCAGAAGTTTGAATACCTCACCACCCAACCTCGACAGGGGGGCACTCCTATCTCACATCGCTTCCTGTCCCCTACCTCGCCTTGCACCTTTGCCTCTTACCTCCATCTTGCCTTTCTTCCATCACCACACCACCCCTTTCCATCTCGCAACTTCACCTCAGACCTTAAATAACTTTCAACTCAGCACCAATTTCTCCTCATGCCTCGTTTCACTCACAAACAGGCCCTGAAGAGGTCAATCCACCTTGCCCGAACCTCAAGACATGAAACCCTGGCTCAGCAGCGCAAATGGCTATCTCTCTTAGCTCCACTTGATGTTGAACTGGCAGCCACACAATTCATCTTCCGATTACTCCAGATTTTACATCTGCTTCGACACTCAAACACAGACGACGACAGAGCAAGAGCCCGTGGGTTCCTAATGGTGGCACTGTTTGAGATGGCACCCGGCCTTGACCGTTCAATGGAGCTGTTGTTGAAAGGAGTCCGAAAGCTAGCAGAAGCCTACGCTGACCTTGAAGTACTTGAAGAAGCGTTGAGGATCATTAATCGGAAACGGTTGAGTCCTTTGCTTTTGAGGTACGAGCCAGTCTTTCTCTTTGAGGACGTTTAGCTACGCATTGATCAGAGGACTTTCTTTTCTTCCTGGAAGTCGTAGGTGGTGTGTTGATGAAGATAGGGGTAGAGGATGATGAAGACATCTTCAGGGAACCAGTTGCAGCAAGCACTTGTAGCGTAGAAGTATCGATTTGAATGGTTCCGGGAGTGAGTTGTGTGTTGGAAGGGATGGGTGGATCGGAGTATTCTGCAATTGAAGAAGAGTCATGGGGCAGTTGGTCCAAAGTCAACTCGTCCGATTGCGGAGCCATGGGTAATGTGTGTGAGAATTTAAGGCAGGGTTATGGATTGTCAGGAGCTGGGGGTTAAGCAGATTTTGCCAGAATTCCAGAAACCCAAGTCGGACTTGGGATTCTGGGATTCTGGCAGAAAAAAACCCGGGTTTAGGTTTGTATCCCATAAATGTGGAAATTTCTCCTGCCCCTTTACACTTTTACACATAAACTATTCCCATTTTTTTTTCTTGTTACCAAACAGCCTCTAATGATTCAATCCCAGAAAACAAGAGGTCATAGTCATTCCTAAAAGTCTAAAAACACTTTGCCTGGAATGTACAAAGCATATCTGGATCCCTGAAACAAAAAGACAAAATATGTTCATACTTTAAAAAGTGGTGAGAGTAAGTGAGGAATTAGGTGAGTTATAGAGCTCCATTTGGCTAGGTTAATGGATACTCCGAGAAAACAAGCACAAAAAGATAGAGAACCCAGCCATAACATATGGCCCATGACATCTGCCCTTGACCGCATAGGGGATTAGAGCATCCAGTTTCTTCACACATTGTGATTCAATGTATCCCACATTGATGTCCTGGGCTGAAAATCATTAACAGCCTTGTTTTTGAGTTGCACTGCTACAAAATGTGCCAGCTCATCAGCTCAGCACCAATCAGTGAGCTTGATGAGTGGCCGTGAGCATCTGAGTGTTGTACTTGTTTTTGGCCTTTTAATGCCCTCTCTACAGTGCTGAGGGAAGCATCAAAGCCTCAATGGTATTTTTTGAAGCCTCTCTAAGTACTTTAAAGGGAGAAATCATAATTTCAATGGGATTGTATGCCTCCCTTTGTAGTACATAGCAGGGTCCAGCAGCCAGTTCAGCGCCTCTCTACATCACCATGCCGAAAGCAAATTTTACTGCTTGGAAATACTCAATTGGTCACAAAGTACCAATAAACACTTGATGTGATGCTTTTGCAAGACCTTTAACCCCGCACAGCATTGAGGATGGATGTTGTGGACCATGTGTAATGTGAGCAGTCTGAATTGAGCGCTATAGGCACCATGATCTGCACAGCGCAGGTATTTTCCCACGGTTGGGTAGGCAATACTTCAGATTAAGTTGATCAGGAAGAATTGTCGGCAGATCATGAGCCTTCAATTGTATTACCAGCTTTGCACATGGAGAAGTGTGGAAAATTTTGGGGCATATCTGCCGTAAAGGTAGCATAACCCCACAGGAAAGTGGTCACATTTTTATTTGCAAACATTGGCAATGTAAAGAGCTTATCTAAGCGCCAAGGCTACGACTCTCCGTCCAAGCGAGCACTAATGAACATGAACAGACATCAAATATCGTTTTAAAAATCCTAATCAGTGAGAGATTGTGAATACATCCCAATGTAAGTTTATTTTAGAGTTGACACAGAAGAAAGAAAGTGAACAAGACACCAAAGGAAAGAAATATAAGATCGTCAATTCTATCATAAACATAGTGGGGAATATCATCCATTTCCTTTTCTCGGGTATAATTTGGAATGAAGTGGTTTCTAAAGTTCATAAACAAGGTAGAGCAGAGAAAGATGCATAACAATTGGTAGACGTTCATTAAGTCCTCTCAGAAGCACCTGATTGCGTTTGGTCTTGAGCCACGGTGACCAATTTAGTGGATACTTCATCAAGTACTTCTGAGACCTCGCTCAAGAATTGTTTGAAACCATTAACAAACCGGGCTGTGTTACTAGCTGTCTCCCTTAATTTTTTGAACCTCATTCCAAGATCATGTTCAGTCACTGAAGAAGCAGCTTTGATTACATCAACCATAAATAGGGATTGATTTATAAGACTTATAAGGCCTCTTGCCATGTAGTTGAGATGAATGAGATAAATGAGACGATGCCCGGGGAAACGTGTCAAAGCGATGGTGGAGCTTGTTTGGGTCTACCACTTGATTCTCCTCCATTTTTTTTATTTGTAGCTTTGGGTTCAGTCAAGGTTGAAGGGCAGCTTTGAGCATTCAAGCTTGCAGCAGGTGATTGAGTGGACAGACTTGATGCGGTGGGTGAGAGTGGGTTTGATGTCAGCTGACTCAGTGGAGGGCCTAGATTTAGCAAAAGCGGCGACAGATTGGCTTGACCTGATAACAAGTGCATTAGATTGGCTTACAAGCTTGGCAATGGCTGGCTAATTGATCGCCTCAGACTCAGGCTTGGGCACAGTAGCTTTGGGACCAACGGTGGCGAACTCAAGCAGTTTTTCACCAAGTTAAAGCAGTCTTTATGTATTGCAAGCTCAGCCCATCTTCGCTCTAGAGTACAAAGCTAGTTTGAACTTGCAAAGAAGAGTGATCATTTCAAATGTACGGTACAAATTTCTGCCG
>MU167348.1:139579-161863 GCA_015951145.1 Cronartium quercuum f. sp. fusiforme G11
GACACCATATTGCAGTGTAATTCCATCGCACCTAATCCTACTGACACTGCATCGCATATCTCGGGGTGATAGAACATCGGATAGGCCCATCCGATACAAATATCTTGGCAGTGGTGCCTCCTTATCACCACACCAGATTCATCTCAACTCTATTTCTCTTCACTGTATTGTGTACAGTTCCTCTCTCTAGAGTTCTGACATGGAGCTTCTGCTTATCTCCTCTGATCTGGTGTGAATTCACATCAAGGGTGATGATTGACACTTGGACTACAGTATTGACACAAGTTCTCCCAGTTCCTGGGGTAGATGTGGATTATTTGATATTTACACATCATTGATAAACTAAAATGTGAACTAACCATTCAATGAATGATGAGCCTCTCACATGAGAACCTTTCCCATGATCACTAGTAGAATCTGTTTGAGATAACACATTTTACAAACAATTGACCCACTAGCTCTGTAGTATCAACTACTGTTGATTCAGTGTTCATTGAATCAACAGTATAACTGATAATACAAGAATACAAACAGACTACAAGTTCTCATCCACTCCATTCCCTTGAGTAGAAGATGGTTTTTTATTAGAACAAAGATGTCAGATAAACTGTACTAGTTGATCCACTATGGTAACCATGAGAAATAAGTAGAAATTCAAACAAACTCCAATCATTCCCTATTGATTCAAGCTAAAATCACAAAATTGAAAGCATTTTCTGGGCCTCAGAACATGTGTAGAAGAGCATCCTCTTTTTTATGATAAATCCACCATCATCACTTACCACTCCATTCAAGAAATAAATTTACTTACATAGTATTTAAATCAACACACCCCTTCTTATATTCCAAGAATTATTAGTATAGTTATCTTTTTTTCATTTCTAGAACTCTCCTTTCATGATCACCCTTCTTTTTACCATTATTCTTTGATTAAAATCCCTAGATCTCTATACACATCCAATGCCTCTTAAATTTTTTTTGAAAACAACATCTTCCCTCTAGAAAGAAAAACAAGAGTCAGCATGATTTGATACCCTTTTCTATTTTTTATGGGCATGTTTCTGGATCAAGTACCAATTACTTGAACACTCTCTTTCTATCCTTCATCCTTAGTTAATTGGTCCTTGCTGCACTCATTTGGTGTTTGGTTACAAACTGACCTAGAGTGATTACCATGAACAAGAAGATTCAGTGACAAAAAAAAAAAAAAAAAGAAAATTGATAATTTTTATGATATCTGTAGAAGATCTTATTATATTCATATAAGGCTTAACCAATTATTTTTCATGAACAAATTCTCACCTAGATTGATATTACTTAATAGCTAGCCTTAGATTTTTTTTGTGGTCATTATACCCTCTTTTTTTTTTTTTTCTTAGAGCTAGGCTCACAAAATGCCTTTATTCAATTCAAAATATGTTGGTAGTGGTGAATTTGTCAGGTTCCCTA
The DNA here is from genome assembly GCA_015951145.1 of Cronartium quercuum f. sp. fusiforme G11. NCBI lineage: Eukaryota > Fungi > Basidiomycota > Pucciniomycetes > Pucciniales > Coleosporiaceae > Cronartium > Cronartium quercuum. The sequence continues at coordinate 141,029 of MU167348.1, forward strand.
ATTTACAAACAGAAAGTGATTTTGGTTAATTTTTTTTTTTTTTTTTTTTTTTTTTTTTAAAAAAAAAAAAAAAAAAAAAAAATTACCTCTTGTGATTTGCAAAAGCTGTTAAGAGCTATGTAGTTGGTTTTTGAAAGAGGATTCAGGTGAAAGGGAGCATGAGAAAGTTACAAGAGTCTCACTAGGAGAATCTTAAAAGTTGGTTTGCTTGTGTAGTTTTTTTTTTTTTTTTTTGGAGTACAGGAAGGCAGATTTTGGTGCGATTTGGTGTTTTTGGTAGCAGGTATAGTAGTAACATGAGAAACATCAAAAGGTCAGTGAAGGGTTGGTCATCTGATTTTGGACTTGTAAGAAGGTAGGTTGTTTCCTTAACCAGATTTTTTCCTTGTGTGCTTATCATTTGTATTGGCTGAGATGAGATAGCAGAGACATGTTGATATCACATCCTCAGATGGCTATACAATCTTGGTCCACTGAATAGATCCAAACTACACCTGGCTGAAAAAAAAACCCTCAGGATGTGGATCAAAAGTGAAGATTATAGCATGTTTTTGTTTTTAAAGTGAATGAAACAACAGAGGAACACAAGTTCCTTAGGAATCAGCTTCAACTCCCCCAATTTTTTCACCAATCAATCAAATCACAAACTCAACAAACTACGGACCGCCCCCCCCCTTTGATCGGGTATCGGGAAGGCGGTACAAATTCTGTGGAAAAGGGTAGGAAAGTCGATTGAAGTCCCTTATTTCCAAGGGAAATTTCATCATCTTATTATTATTATTATTATGATTATTATTTTACATCTTTTACCAAATTCAAATTCCAACACATCAAGTCAGAGCGTACCACCGGGGACAATGATTTATTTCCATTTAGCTTAGAAGCAAGTTACACTTTCCGGGTCTGTGGCCCAAAAACTTAATTTCAACAAACGCTCGACAGATGGAAATCTCGTAAGTGTTCTCAGGGGGAAATACAACCTCAGTGAGTGATCACCGTCAGGAGAGATAAACCTACTCGGAATGAAAAGTAGGAAACGGTAAAAGAAGAAGAAAGTGGAAATCCAACAATGGGACTCTTTCACTTGTTTATGCAAGGTTTCCTATACAGCATTCCACCTCATTCACCCGATACTCTCAGAGTCCAATACACCCATCTCTCTTCTAGTCAGTCCTAGTCATGATCAAGTTATGTAATCTGAGGAAGCACTCGTCAATTAACTTCAGAGTGGGCTGATATCCCTTACAGTTTTTTACCTCGACCTTAGATCAAGTGGTCGGCGGCTCATGTTTTTGAGAGCAGGGCTGAGTAGCGTTGGGTCTAAGTCGAATTCAGGTTGTGAGTATCATGCTTACGGTTCTAAAAAGATTGTTCCTATAGATGATCAAATTTGATCAACCTCTAAACTATCGCCACAGTCAGTCTTCCTTCAATTTGTGACTCAAGAGGCCAGAAATAACGATATTCGAAATTGTATCCCACGCTGCCGTTATCAAAGCTCGCCAGTTAACAGAGGCTGCCTGGTTTGCAGGTACGCATCCTGACCTATATATGTACGTTTCGGAGCTTTCCATACAGATGAGAAAAGTAGACAAAAGAACACAACGAGTAGAATACAATGTAAGAGGACACAGCGTATACAGATGAGAAAAGTAGACAAAAGAACACAACGAGTAGAATACAATGTGAGAGGACACAACGACGGTCTACAACAAAGCAAGACTTGGAGTAGGTTCTCAATTCGGATCGAACGATGTGGCTCAACATTTAGTCCAAAAGCAATGGATAGACACAATTTTAAAACATGAGACGATAACAAAGCCTTTGATGAAATCTGTTGCTTTACTTGACGATTTGCGTCGACTGGTCTTCAACCGCAGTCACAAGTTTAGCAAAAGTCTCATCAAGTAACTCCGAAACCTGAATCGAGAAGCGTTTGACACCATCCACAAATCGCGGCGTGTTACTAGCTGTCTCCATCAAGTCTTTAAACCTTTTGGCGAGTTCATGTTCGGTTACTGAGCGAGCGTCCTTTAGTTTTTCGACCATGAATGGAGACTCCTTTACAAGTACTCTTATCGCGTCCTCCCAGATTGTGGACGAGAAAGTGACAGTCCCAGTGGAAAGACTAGCAAATCGTGCGCGACGCTCATTTGGGTCTGACAATTGAAGGTCGTAAGAGTTCGGGTCTGTTTGCGCTGCTTCGTGTTCAGTTGAGGTCGATGGTCGACTCTCGGCAGGCGAGGTGAAGAAATTCGTGTTCGGCTTAGGGATGGCGGAAGCCGGTTTGATTGGTGCGCCTGGCTCAGGCGCAGCTGGCTGGGTGGAGGTACTCGCCTCACGGCTAGTAGCTGGTTGGGTGGAAGTACTCGCCTCACGGCTAAAAACTGGCTTGGTGAATAGTTCAGGCTCGGTGGTAGCTGGTTGGTTGGATGGCCCAGGCTCTGACCCCGCAGGTTTTTCGGTCCGAACAGTAGCCAACTGGAGGAGTTTACCAAGGACTGTAACAAAAAAAAGTGGAAAGAGTCAAAAAAGAGGCGGACTGACAACCATCTATAAAACATCGGAGGAAATTGAACATACCACTCTCTAATGTGGACGCTGAGTTTGTATCGACGAACTTGAGAAGCTCTTCAGAATCGAAAATGGCTGTGGTGCCCGAGGTCAAGTGGTATTTCTCAAAGACTACTTTATTCGGTACTTTGGTCGCTGGGGACGTGTTCAACTTAAAGGGGCTGTAAGTAGGCACCTACAAAAGCAAAGACGTCCTGTCAGCACGCGAAGCGGACTAATAACTAGTATGGATTGGAAAGAGGTCTTGTTGTTTGACAACAAGTGCTTGAAGATCTGTAAAAGTACTTTGAACCCGGTGGAATTGGCTAAGGGTGACAGCCTTTTGAGACATAAAGGAAGAGGAACAACGCTTGTGAAAGTTGGTAGAAAACTAACATTGGCCCGGCTCGGCCGATGGTCATAAAACCTAAGCTCTTCAAAGCTCCAGTCTCGATAGACCCCCATGGCAGAGATGGGATAGAAGAGGCTTTTTTGGGACGGCGTGTGTTCATATTCCACCACCACAGTAGGGATGTAGCGGTTTTGGGATTCGAGTGGAGGCCGAGGGCTAGGATGACAAGAGTGATCACCGACGCTTACACTTTCAAAAAGAGACCTAGAGCCCAGATTTGAGGTGGACGGGGCCGCTGGGGAGCCAAAGGATGAAGTGGTGGTAGATATGCCTGTCATTGGGTAAATATTATGAACATTGTCATGAGATGCTGGCCGAGTTTATTCAAGATGTGAAATTAGGATGCTTGTACGATGAAAACTTACCAAACAGTGAAACGCGCGGCAGAGACGGAACAGGAGAAGGTGGTCCAAAAAGACCGGCGGGGGCTTGGTACGGTGGAGGACCACCCAGGACATTGGTGATAGGAGCGGCGCCAGGAGCCGGAGCGGGAGAGGTGGCATACGAACCAAAACTAAAGGCTGATATTCCGCTCCCGAAATATCGGTCGGATTGGAAATCAGCTAATCGAATCGATCGGCTAGGCAAAAACCAGTAACGTAGGATTGGAGAAGGAGGGCGACTGACCGTTGTTCGAATTTCTTTCAGACTCGGTTCTTGACGCGGGGGTTTTTGACATAGTGAAGAGACTGAACCTGGGTTAGAGATTGCTATTGATAGTTCTGTTATCCTGGAAATATGGTGATGTAGCTTGCCAGAAAGATATGACGAATGGGTTATAAACGAGCACGGAGTAGGAGGTGAAAGGCTTGCCGAACAAAGGGAGGCAGGTCGGTTCGCGCTAGATGACCAACAGAGGGTTGAAAAAAAGTGGAGAGACACGCACGCGTCACGGAACCGGTCTGGGTCTGGTCAATTTAAACACATACATATGTGAATACACCACCAATCGCAACTTGAATGTGTACGTACAACACACCTGAACCAGCCTGGACACTTGTAAGTACTTAATATGATACTCAAATACCAGACCACTCACCTCAACTTAGTTCAATAAGTTAATATGGGGTAAATGGTTATCTCGGAATTTGATTGATAAAGTCAGCATCCTCTGAGAGAAACCTTGGGCAAAAATACAAGTGGTAGAAAGTAACTCATCAGGAGATGAGGCTTTGTGTTTGTATTTCATCTTGTAGGCTTTTTCTATAAGTGCTATATGTTTATAAACGGGAATGCACTATAAAATAGTTAAAAAAAAAAAAAAAACTTTAGTTCATTTACAGTACATGAACTTAAACAACTTCATATATCTCATACTTCTGCGATTCCCTGTTTCTATAGTTTGTCCCTAAATATGACCTTCTCTGGGACATTGTGTCTACCTTTGAGATCATGTCCAAGTTCACAGTATAAACATCTTGAGTCTGGTTCCTGGGATCAGGTAAGATAACATGCAGTTTGCCCCGAGTATGTAAGCTGTCGCGAAAGCAAATTCAGAAAATAAAGCAGTCAGAAAGCCAAGGAGTTTGACCCAAGTTTCCATGGTTAAAACTTAGGAATCGTGTCAACCCAATCACTCATTTGATCCGCGAGGACAAGTAAACGACGCCCAAATCCTGGGTGCCTGTCACTGTAAGGCGATTCATCCAAGTAAATGGTTACCGAGCCGGCTGTCTTCTGACTTGAGTTGCACATCGATCAAACCCATCGATTGTTGAGTCGTTGGTTGGCCTTCGCTTTCGCTTCTTTGCACCTGGACAGCACTGTAAGACATCACGACCCTATCAAAGTCACTCAAACATTTAACAGGGTTACCCTGTCTACCGTTTACTCCTCCTCCGAATCTGTTGTCGGTCTATAACCTCCATCTCGTAAGCAATCAGCCATTCCCAGCCGTCCTTGAATGTCTTCAAAGCGAGCTTCCAAAAATATGACGTGGAGCCCGGATATTTTAAGCAAAATACCATTGCCTTGTACTCATTGGTTCCTACCTATCAGACCAGATCATAACACATCCCAATTTTATGATGGCAATCTTCAAGAAAAAGTTGTGAAGCCCGATACCATGTTTTTAAATGTCGGCGGCACGGTGGCACTTCATTCACGACAGAAAAGACCAAAATCCATTTTTCTTCTTTCCTTGACACTTCTTATCTCCCTACCTGGATTGGGAGCTCGTCCACAAAATTCAAACAGTCTCGACCGTGAACTTTTCCCCCAAATCTCAAACATTTTAGGTGTCGAAGTAGAACCCGAACCAGAACTCAAAGGTCGAGAAACCGAAAACGTTTCCGAACAGATTACCCGAACTCTACCAAGCTCAATCAAGAATCCTGCACAGTTTCAAGAGCCTCTCAAAAATTCATCCGCCTCACTCCTAATACCCGGAACAACTCCGAGCCCGACCAGAGTACCGAGCCCTGAACCTTCTTCAGCACCGTCAACTCTACCTCCAACAACTCATGATGAATCAAATCCTCCTGCATCAGAAGGGGATAATAGCGATGGGCGCGATCTATCACCCGGGGCAATTGCAGCTATTGTCATATGTAGTTGTACGTCGCAAAAAAAAAACTGGAAATTTTCCTACATTGACTGAAAATGAAGAAAGCATACTAAGAGGGAATTTCCTTTCATTTCTGACTGACCAAAATAGTCATTGGATTTTTTGGTCTTCTTGCAATCCTTGGCATGGCACTGAGGAGTGTGCAAAATTCTGTTGAAAATGAGAAAGAACTTAAACGTGCAAAGCAAGCCAGACAGTCAGGAATCGCAAATCGGGCAGCAGAAACAAGGGAAGCTCAAGTCTGAAAAGTACATATGAAGGAGAGGTCAAGGTCAGAGATTCTTTTGATGTTTAAATGTAAACCTTTCAAACTGATTCCATATATTTGTACCTAGGGTGGACACCATTGATCAGTACAGTAATGATCACATCCATTTCTATGTTCCAAATTACACTCTTGTTTGCCCAGAAAAGTTCCTGTATCAAAAAAAAAAAAGAAAGAAAGAAAAAGTGAAAGCGCAAAAATCAGGACAATCCGAGTCGCTGAATCCATGTCATCCTTGTCGAGGTAATGATGATAAAGGTTTCTCGTACATATTTAAGTTGAAGATCTGTAGATGTTCTTAAGCGTTTCCAGCCCACCGGATGTGTATCCTCAAGATTTGTACTACTTCCTCCTAGTAAGTTGTCAGATCCACTGGATACTGCCAAGGAATCCAAATACCATGTAGATAAAATTCAATCAAACCACACCCAGAATAGCTGTCCACTTCTTTTTTTCCTCAACTTGATCCAGATTTCAGATAACATTGCACTTGAAAGAAACCTTGGAATAAGAAAAGGTTTTCTTAAACTTGTGCCAATGATGATAATTCCATAATTGTTTGGCGTCCCCTTGTTAAGAGAAGAGGTAAATGAAGAGATCATGAACCAAGATAACAGCCTGATTCAAACAAGAATTGTTATGTATATAGACGTGGTCGTGTATAGGTCCTTCATTAAAAGATATGTAATAGGTGCTGGTACTTTTCACTAGGCTAAAAGGTTTCTGATCATATCATAGCAGTCAGTCAAATGATTGGTTACAAAAGTTACCACGATTGTTGTGTAGTGTATCTGGTACCGTGGATGGTCGGTCCGATGCACTGTGTATTAATTAATTTGAATTTGAAACCCTCTCGCCAACCGTGTCTGTACTGTTGTAATCTCAACCCGTTAAAACTGAGTTGGTCGATCGATTGACAAATTTTTTTCTTTCGTACCTAAATTTATCAAACCTCAATTCACTCATCTCAACCACACTCCTCCTTAAATCCCACCACTTCACTCAACCAACCTCGATCGCTCACCTCTTCACCGTCTGTTGCCATGTTTGGCGCGTCCAACACTTTCGGTGGATTTGGCTCTAACAATCAGCAACAACAACAACAACCTCAAACCTCTGGCCTTTTCGGTGCTGCTCCTCAGCCCGCAGCCAGTGGTGGATTCAACGGTCCGTCTTGATCAATGCTTTTGAATCGTCGTATACGACGCGCTGAATCACTGCTACCTTATCATATATATTTCGTCACTATTCTAGTCTTTGGCCAGCAGCCTTCAACAACCACCGGGTTCGCACAACCACAGGCTTCTGGTTTTGGGTCAAGTTGCGTCATAACCGCTCTTGGCTTTCGGCCCTTCAATTAGATTTTGGCTCATCTTCGTTACATCAAACTCACACTCCGCCTTCGGTTCTTCACAGACACTTTCGGCCCGCCTGCTTCCACCACTCCCTTTGGTACAACTGCTGCCAACACAAATGCGTTCGGACAACCCCAACAGAATACCACCAGTCTCTTTGGTGCACCCGCTCAACCTCAAGCAGCTCCTTCGACAGGTTTTGGAGGCTTTGGAAGTGTGTAGTTCTCGATCCTGATTTTTTATTCCCGATCCGTGCAACCCTTTGACTCTGGTGAGGGATATGGTGACTCTCTCTCTCTCTCTCTCTCTCTCTCTCTCTCACTCTCTATAGCTGCTGCTCCGAACACTACTTTTGGCGGCTTCGGGGCGGGTGCAGTGACCACGAATAACACAAACACTGGTGCCGGGTTGTTTGGTGCTAAACCTGCTGTCACGAACACCTTTGGCACCACTACCACCGGCTTCGGCAACAATGCGTTCGGTCAGGCAGGTACGGAACTTTTTCATCATCATTCATCAATTTCATGCTTATTCAATCTTGATGATGATGATGAGGATATCTGAGTAGCAGTAACACCATTTGGCGCCACAAATACCACCGCAGCAGCCAACGGAACAGCCAATCCACTCTATGCTGCTCATACATTGGTGGAGAATGAATCGACGCCAAGTCAAAAATCCACTTTTAATTCCATTTCGGCCATGGATGCTTATAAGAATTGGAGCTTTGAAGAATTGAGGTTTCAAGATTATATGCAGGGACGTAAAACTGCTGTCCCAACCAACAATGCGTTCGGGGCCCAGCAATCCCAGCAACCAGCTGGCTTTGGTGGATTCAATGCCAACACGAACGCAAATCAACCTGGTGGATTCAACCAGCCGCAACAACAGGCGGGTATCTTTGGAAACCCAGCTCCGGCTGGTAACGCGTTCGGTCTACAGGCCCCTGCTGGTGGTATCTTCGGGCAACAGGCGGCTGGAGCCACGAATGCATTTGGTCAAACTCAAAGTCAGCTTGCAATTATCTCGTATTATCGTTTCGGGTCTTGTGTCGTAGTCTCACATTGTCATTCCCCTCCATCTTCAAGACAACACAAACAACGCTCCTTTCGGCGCACCGGCCGCACAACCTGCCAATGCGTTCGGCAATAACTCTTTGTTCGGTTCCAACACAACCTCCAACGCTTTTGGTGCGCAGCCAGCGAAACCAAGCATCTTTGGGAACACAACAAACACATTCGGTGCATCTACCACAGCCCCCGCTACCAATAATCTCTTTGGGCAAGCAAACACCACTCAAACACAAGGTGGTTTATTCGGCGCGCAACCTAATCAAACTCAACCGTCAACCGGACTATTCGGTCAAAATACTACTAATACTGGTACCACTGGCCTGTTTGGTATGTTACCCTTTCACGTCTTTCGATCATGCCAACTACCCTAGAATCTCTGCAATTCCTGATCGAAATGTTTACAACAGGTAACAATAACAATCAGAATACCACCGCAAAACCAGGCGGTCTGTTTGGTTCTACTGGCCAGAGCAATTCGCTTTTCGGGCAGACGCAACCAAATCAAGCCACGACCGCTAGTCCATTTGGTTTCGGTCAAAACAACCAACAAACCACCCAGCCCGGCGCCGGCGGTCTCTTTGGAAACAACAATCAATCAGCCCAGAACGCCGGGGGAGGTCTCTTTGGTAATAATAGTAATGCGCAACAGCAACAACCGGCAACGACGGGTGGCCTTTTTGGAAACACGGCGACAAATAACAATAACGCGTTTGGTACCTCTACCGGTGGTCTGTTTGGGAACAATACCAATAATAACAGCATTAATACGACTGGTGGGCTCTTTGGTCAGAAACCCCTCAATAGCTCAACTTCGCTTTTCGGGAACAAGGATGGATCTGGTCAACAGAATACAAATAACTTTAACAACTCAAGTGGCGGTGGGCTCTTTGGCTCTTCTGCTCCATCTACAGGATTCTCTTTTGGTAACAATAATAATACGAACAACAATAGCTTATTCGGATCGACAAATAACGCTCAAAACATGGGTAATCAACAAGGTGTCCAGAATGGGTTCTTTCAGAGTCAACAAAACAATCAACCGTTGCTTCAGGCACAAGTCGATCAGGGTGCCTACGGTAATAATCCTATCTTTGCTAATCACGGTAATTTGGGTGGATCTAAACCAGCCGTCCCTATAAAAAAACAACTACCTACGATTGATTTCAAACCGATCCCTCGACCCAACACGAAAATTACGAAACTGAGAGGTTTTGCACGCTCTACCAGTCCTGCCAAAAGCGTCAACGGTGGTAGTCCGTTAGGTGCAACTCATAGCGCCTCGAGTCTTGCGAGCACCGTCTCACGTTCTTCAGCTTACGGTCGACCCAACGAAGAGCCACTTTTGAGTCCGAAAGCTTTTATTGTAAGGCCTAGTCCAAAGAAGTTAATTATCGATCCTAATACGCTCTCTTCGATGCTACGTGATCGAAGCGCAACCCTCGATGGCTCACCTGGACCTATCAATGGTACTCCACCTCCTAAAGCTCCCTCCAACAACATACCGATCTTTAATCCAGATGCCGAAGTCTCAGCTCTTCATACTTTTTCCAAAAACCGACAATCTACGGCCGAAACCGTTGGGCACGGTACCAAACCAGCTAATTCAGTTCCAACTAAATCACCTACGCATACTATCACCTCTCAACCGACGTCTCCCAATGCAACTCAAAACGAAAAGACGGCACAGGTAGATGGATCTTCAGCTCAAGGCGATGTTGTCGTAACGACGCGAGAGAAGGCAAAGAAAGGCGAATATTGGACGATTCCAACTATTCATGATCTTCAATTATTGAGTAGAAAAGATTTAAGATCTTTACCTCATTTTACCGTTGGTAGAAATGGATTTGGACAGATTATGTTTCAAGAGGATGTAGATTTGACTGGGATTCCGAATCTCGAAGAAGATTTATGTGGGGAAGTGATCGTATTTAAGCAATCACTTTGTAGCGTATATCCTGATGACCCGGTCGATAAACCACCGGTTGGTGAAGGACTTAACGTGCCCGCAGTGATCACGTTAGAAAATTGTTGGGCGATCGATAAGGCTACACGAGAACCGATCAAGGATCCTAGTCATCCTCGAGTCAAACAATTTACTAAAAGGCTCATGAAGAGTGAAGATACTCAATTTGTTGAATATGATGCTAAATCAGGAAAGTGGACATTCATAGTCGAACATTTTACAACTTATGGTATAGATGATAGTGATGAGGAGAATGAGAATGGAGATAGAACGGCTGATGTGGATGAAGAGACTGAACATGATGATCAATATACCGAATCAGAAGTATCATCACCTAGAGCTGATTCGAAGTCAGTGACACGATCTAAAAGAACTATCAAACCATCACAGACAGTAGTAGATTCAGATGAAGAAGATGGACCTCCTCAAATGATGTTATTCGGTGATGAGGATGAAAACGAAGGATCTCAAGATGCTCAGATGTTTGAGGTCTCGGCTAGTAGCGGACTTTCAGGAGAAGAGGAAGTCGATGGTGATTCTACATCATGTATCACGGGTAGTGATGGAGATGATGTACCTATAAATCCATTGGGGAAGAAACGTCCAAGAGAAGCAAGCTCAGCTGAGGGATCGCAGTCACAGCTTGAGTTAGCACCTCGGTCACAGAATTGGAGGGCTCAACTTGGGATCGAATCTAAAAAGGTAGCAGTCATGCAAGCTAGTTTATTTCCTGGTACAGTTCCAGTTCCTCCTAAAACCAAACCCATCGCACCCGTACGTCGATCGCCTTGGACTTCACTAAACGTTAAGGATTCATCCCGTTCAATCACCGATAAACCGAATAGTTTTCAAACTTTACCTGTTACTAGTAATCAACAGCCTGATATCGTACGTTTAATTTTCCCTCTCTCTCTCTTTTTTTTTTTTTTTTTTTTTTTTTTTTTTGTCATCTTTTCACTACGTGTTCTGACAGCTTCATTTGTCTACCAGTCTGCAACTGAACCAAATGTTCCCAAGACTGTTCAACGTAAAATGAATTCAAAAGTACAATGTATCAATATACCTAATCGTTGTACGAGAAGAATTCCACTTTCTAAATCAATAATATATGGTCATGAAGGCTCTACATCAGATGCTTCTTTAGCTCTTGCTCGATCATTTCGAATCTCTTGGACTAATCAATCAAATCAGTTGATTCATTTTCAGGATGGTGAAATTGGTAATATGACAAAGACTGAACAGTATGTATCTTTAATTCCGTTTTTTTTTTTTTTTTTTTTCTTCGAGGTTTGTGGTCATGCATCGCTAAATCTCGACTGGTCTTTCTTTAGATCTTTCTCGACTGGCTCTGTGTTAGTTTTGAGGACTATTCCAACAATGACTTTTGCGTTGGTGAGCAAATGATGTTTTATTTAGTATGTTATGCTACTTGAAATTTACATACAGTCTTCACTATCCTAGTTCAGTGAAATCGAGTCGGCCGAGCGCTTGCTCGAAGTTCAACTTTGTAATACGACGATTGAAATTGAAGATGGGATTCCATTCATAATTACCAACCCGGAGCTACGATTTCGAGATTTCGTAGCGGCATATGACAAGACCGAGCGTGGAAACGATTTCAATATCTGGCAATTAGGTTCAGCCCTTTATGATGAATTAGACTTACGTATCCCAAAAGGTGCGACTGCAGAAGCAATCGAGAGGATCAAGAGCGTGCGAAGAGAAGACAGCTTTTCGCAATGGTTGCAACAAGTTATCTCACCTTCCGTGGAGCATGACCTTCGATCTTCGGGTACTGGCGCGTTTAGTGGTATCTTTAAACTTCTGGCTGGAAACCAAATTGAACGAGCTTGTAATGCGTCGATCCAAGCTGGCAACTATCGACTGGCAACACTGATTGCTCAGTGTGGTCGAAGCGACTCTTCCTTCAAAGCAGACATTCTTCAACAGAACATTATCTGGCACGAGTTACGAACAGATGCTTACATTAATCGTGATCTACGCAAGATCTATGAGCTGATGTCCGGTAACGTTACGCTCTCTAAAGGATTCGGTAACAAATCTCTTCATGTTGATCATAGTGAAGATATTCAAATCGCAGAGGGTTTAGATTGGAAACGTAATTTAGGGATTCATTTCTGGTTTCAGGCCTCACATGTTAACTTTTGGTACGCGGTGAAGACTTACGAGGAAGCTTTTACGAAGGAAGGGATGGCTAGAGCGCCATTACCTTGGTACCTTGAGAAACAAGATCGACAATTGACGGAAAAAGTAGTGAATGATTGGAAACACCAGCCTACGCATGATGCGATGTTTGATTTGATTAAGATGTTTGTCGAACCTACATATGCACTCGAGACAGTTCTAGAGCCCAGAGGGTTCGGGCCTTCTCCCTTCGACTACCGTATGCCCTGGCACCTCTATCTTGTCCTTTCAAGAGTGATGCGCGTGAGGGACTTTGAAGATCGCGAGATCATTATGGCCGAAATGGACGACGAAGATGGTGAGGCGGTAGAAGGTACTTGTCCGACCGCGGATCTCTTGACCACACAGTATTCTACACAACTTGGTCAGCTAGGACTCCACAAATGGGCTGTGTTTGTTTTACTTCATCTCGAACATCCACAGCGGTACGTCGATTTATTCTTAACGTTCTTTTTCAGAGCCAAAGACTGAACTTGACGCCGGTATAATTTTTTCAGTCGTATGGCTGCTATACAAAGCTTTTTGAGTAAGAATATTAGGTTGATTGATTCGGACACGGAGACTTTCTTGAAGAAGACCCTCAAGATACCTTCATCTTGGATTTACACTGCGCATGTAAGTATTGAATAAATCTCCATATACTCTCGTAAAGTTATTTAGCAGTTGAATACTCCTTCTAAAAAAAACAGGCCGAGTTTGCACAATATCAAAATCGATTCTATGACCAATATTGTTGGTTGATGAAGGCTGAAGCTTTTACGGACGCACATCGAGTGGTCGTTCAAGAACTAGCACCAGAAGCGGTGATCAGGGGAGACTTATCTGGCTTGAAGGAGTTGTTTTCTGGTTTATGTTCAGATAATGTAGCTGATTGGCCTTCGGGTGGAAAGGTTAGTGTCTCACTTTCCTTTTTTTTCTTGAATGTTGCATATCGATGGGCGTTGAGAGGTATAACATGTTTTCACAATGAATAGATATTTTTAGATTATGTGAAGATTATCGAACAGTTACCTGTCTTACTTAGAGTTGGAAGAGGAGAACCTATTGAGTCAAACTCTGAGCTCACTTTTCTATTAGAATCTGTCTTACCTAATTTATTGAGAGAGATTCCGTTGGTTTATTCTCGTCGAGGACGTAGTGGGATGAAGCATAAAGTATGTTTTAAAATCATATATCTTCTTTCTCGCGCGTCTTCTCTAATTGAGACAATTGATAATACTGATTTGTTAACTTTTCTCACACAAGGTTTGTATGAGTGAAATGATGTCAAACTTGGTTAACACATCTACTTCAGTTGCTTTAGTGGTACATAAGTATGATTATACAAACGATTTTATCAACTTGAATGACTTGCAAACATCAGATAAACTTCTTTGGACTCAAAGGTGTGCAGTGAATGGGTTTGTTAAAGCTTTAACTCGAGCTGGAGGTGAAGAAGTGGTGTGATTGGAATTAAATGAGATTTTTTTTTTTCAAATAAAAGTTTATGTGTTACTTTGAGGAGGATAGAAAGTTTTTTTTTTTTTCTTTGTAAAAAATGTGAGCTTCTTGTTTGTAGATTTGCTGCACAAACATATATATATATATATATATAAAAGCAAACGATGAATTTGGCTTTTTTTTTTTTCTTGTATTTTACTCATCGTATACTTTTATCTTTTTTTAATCCAGCTAGGAAAAAAAAAAAAAGATGATTCTGAGTGTGTGTGTGGGGGGGGAAGGGGAGGTCTGAATTTTTTGGATGATGGCGGATAAGTGATTTTTTTTTTCAATATGGTGTCTGGAATGGCTGTTAGTAAAAAAAAAAAAAAAACGAAAACGGCAGATTTTTTTTTTTTTTTTTTTTTTATTTTTTTTTTTTTTTTTTTTTTTTGGTTCTTAGAATACATACACTATTTTAAAAGTTTAATCAACTTGAAATAGTTTGTGTGAATTGTTGGTGTGTTGATTGGTAAACAAACACTATTACATATATATTTATATATATATAGGTATAAGTGATTGTTGTGGTACATAGGTTATCAAGAAATTATAGGTAAAAAAAAAAAAAAAATTGATCAGACCCCAGAACAGAACAGAACAGAATAATAATAATAAAAAAAAGGTTTTAACCCCCCTTCTGAAGTGATGAGAACTTGGATTTTTTTTTTTTTTTTCACATCACATATTAAATATATATATATATTTTATATGACTCTTTCTGATATGGAGATTTTAACTACAAAAAATGAAGATTGAACCAAAGAAAAAACCCCCCGGGGGATTGTTTTATACACATATAACTGTACGTAACGACCTCATATTATCAAGTGGTGGTGGTGGTGACCATTTTTTTTTTTTCATAATAATAATAATAATAATATTGTCTTGGAATGTTAATAAAATGGAGAGGTGACAAATGAAAGAGCTAAGAAATGAGTAAATATATTGATTAATTTTTAATAAATACCAAGTTTTTCTCATCATCACATTTTCCTCAGGGACCCTCACATGTATAGGAAGAGTGAAGGGACTTTTTTTTTTAAAAAAACGTAAAAAAAATGTACTCTGTACGTTAGTCTCACGCGTTACATAAGCGTCAAACTTTTCACATTTTCCACGTCTTTCTATTTACTCTCAAACCTTGAATGGGTTTGTGCTAGTTACAGTACGATGTATGTATGTCATCATCTCATACATATCAAGTTTCAGGACAATGTAAGTGAGAACATACATCTTTATGTACTTAACTGTGATTGATGCTTGACAAGTTGATGAGATTGTATAAAAAGAGCTGTGTGATGACGAGATGACGTGCAGATTGGACGGCGGTGGTACGATGACCGGTTCGATGAAAATCATATATACAACTTAAGTACTTAGTCGATTAAGATGGCAAGTACGAAAGTAAGAGAGAGAGAGATATATATATATATATATTCGGTATATGTACTTATCGATGGGGAAGGCACAAGAGAGAAGATGAGCCCAAGTTTGTGTGCTTTAAAAGGCAAGCAGTTGGCTGGAATATTCTCTACATACATAGTTAAGTACTAAGTATTAAATACTTATAATGGTGATGGTGGTTGTAGGACTGGTCCACGGGATGTTGTGATAGAATTCAGTTTTGTTTTGACCAAGCCCGGGTATAAATTAAATAAATAAATAAATTCACCTTGAGTGGCGTTGATTTCGATCGACTTCTCACCGTTCCGTTCGTTTTCCAATCCAGAGACAAGTACTGCGGGTGTTTTTTATTTTATTTTTTGGTGTATTTATGGTTCAATTCTTGATCGAGAATAGAGCATCACAAGTCAATTAACCATTTCCGATTTGAGAAAGTCTTTCATCCCGTCTTAATCAAACACGCCTTCGCTCGTTTCTTTTCCTATATTCTTGCTTTTTTCCATTCTCATTAAATTATAATATATCAAAGGTACTTTCCAAAAATCTTGATTATATCTAACCATGCCTTCAACCAAAATGAGGCGTAATGTAAAGATTCGTACCATCACCTGGAGTCAGTCACCCTTCTTTTACACCGCTGGACTAGCCCACATTCACTGACTTTCTCATATGGCTCAACTCTCCATAGACATGCATGACTCGGTACCTACCGGTGACCTGACCGAGCTGCTGGGTACCTTACCAGCACCCTCGCCCAACCGACCGTCGTCCACCTGTCCTGGTCTCCTGCCTCAATTCAACTTGGACGCCTTTCACCCTTATCACATTCTTCTCGGTGTGTTTCGAATTTGGGCTTTTGAGATCATAAATTAAATTATCTTCATCACTCACACTCTTTCTCTTTTTTTTTTTTTTTTTTTTTTTTTTTTTTTTTTTTTGCGTCAGTTTGCGGTCAGGAATGCCCATTTTCCCGTGATCTATTACATTCCAACGGTATCAGCTGGACCGAAAGACTTGAGAAATATCTGTGTGACCAACCTGGTTATGATCTTCACTCTTCCTCAAACCCAACCTCTCCCACCGATCCTGTAACGCCTGCCCTAACCGCCATCAGCTCTGAAAGCTCTTCATCGGCAACCAACGGTCGTGCCTCAGGCTCTCAATCTGACCATCACTCCAAAGGTCCTTATACCCTTGTCGCAAAGGAACGACTTCAGGGCATCTACTTGGCCGTATTCGTGCACAACTCTGCTCTAGATTATCTTACTACAACCCCTTCAAAATCCAAGGTTACGGCTGGCCTCGTTGGCGGTCGCGTCGGAAACAAGGGCGGTGTTGGGATCAGTTTAGTTTTTGCTGGGCACAGTTTCCTTTTCGTTGCAGCGCATTTGGCTGCTCACACGGACCGACTCGAAGATCGCAAGCAAAATGTGAAAAAAATTGCAGACGAATTGGATTGCGAAGAATGGGAGACCGGTTATTGGGGTCGAAATCGACTACGTTCCATCGCGCTCCCGCCCACATCCCTCTCAGCGGTCGACCCACTCGACTCCTCCGCCCATTCTCATTCCTCTGGCATGTCCTCTAGTCCATCAAATCTGAAGGACATTGGACGTAAACTTCTCAACGATCGTGACGAACAAGAACCCAGCCGTAAGAAGAAACGACGGGCAAATGGCGAGAGCGCGTTTGATAGATATGATTACGTATTCTTTGCTGGTGATCTAAACTTTCGCCTTGAAGTTTCGAGGTTACACGCCGACTGGCTCATGAGGTCTGCTCAGAATCAGCTCAAACCTGCCCCGAGTTCATCAAACGCCTTTCCGCCTTATCGTCCGACCTCATGTATCGGTACGTTGTCCCTGGATCCGACGCCGTTGCCAGTTCATCGTCAAGACTTTTCGGACGCCCTCCGATTTGATCAGCTCAAGAAAGTCTTGGACGAGCCTAATGGTTGCTTCGAGGGCTTCGAGGAGGCCGAGATTACGTTCGCTCCGACGTACAAGTACGACCTCCTTCCCCCACTTAAGAAGCGCACCCTCACTGCCACCACCATTAGCACCAGCTGTTCAAACCCAGTCCCAACCATGCCTTCCAACGCACTGCATCTCCACATACCCAAATTTCCTACCAAAGCCTCATCCCATTATGTCTCCAGCACGCCTGTGACTCCCGTCACTCGCTCGCCCCCATTTCAGCTTCTCTCTCCCCCCCTTCGTCAACAAGAACCCTCGAGCCCTGAAATTGCCTCTTTCAAAACTTTCCAACCCACTCACACCCATACATACTCCAGTCAAGATATAACACGCCCACCTCAGTCCTCGGCTTCGAATGATTGGTTCATCACCGATCGACTCAGCTGGTCAGATGAACCTCAGCGTCTGATACGCGCCACATCTCTTGGTAGTATGTCACGTCCCCACTCATTGAGCAACCTGAACAGGTCCCCCCTAGGTCAGACTAAGGCGCTCGAGGGCTATCGGATGGACAAAACCCTCGGAGGTTTTTGTAACTCTTTCCTCAAGTTTTCGCCTCCACCACGACCTTCAACTGCCATCCAGGTCCGACTATCCCTACAAAGTCAAAGTGGAAAACTGGGACCAAACATGCCTGGTTCAAATTCCGGCATGGGGGTTACTACGACACCGAAGAATTGGGCTTCCTATGCTGACGGGGCTTTAGAGGATGTGCATGTAGAGGTAATTGGTTCTCCAACCCTCATACAACCTCAGGTAGATGACCAGTGTCAGTCATCGAAGACAAATGTGGATGAAGAATCAACATGGGATAGCTCAGCAAAACAAAGGGTGCAGTCGTGGACGGACCGGATCCTTTACCGATCCAACATACGCGTATCGGATTCGGAGGAAGAGGAGGTACGAGCTAGCCTGATGCAATGGTCAAAAAGTGGAAGTCCCTTCGTGTCTCCTCAACCGCTTGCATGTGCACCAATGAAGCTCCGAGCACCATCTTCGGTGAGAATACCTCCGAGGAGCAAAACCAAGGGGCTTCGGAAATTGAGCACTGTAATTGTACGGAAGCTTCAGACTGTGAAGCTAGAGGAGGGGCTGAGGACGAGCGAAGAGGATGGTGTTCAGAGCAGTAGCGATGATTGTCATTATGTTTTTCCATCTCAACAGTCTGGGATGAATCGGAGCCGAAGCATGATGGCCAGCTTGATGAGACCCGCTAGTCGACCATCCATTGGCCCGCGCTCGGCTATGTCAAAGTCCTTCTCCAAGCGACCATCGGTTGGGCGCTTGCCACTTCCGGTGTTATTTGAATCTGCTACGAATACCAGTGCACCGCGCACACCTTTGTTGAGGCCGCCCTCCATGCGGACCTCTGAACTGCGAACACCACTGTTCAAGCCAGCCTCGAGACGGCACTCTGTTGCTCGCACGCCACTGCCACCCTCCTTCAGCCAGCCCGGCCGTAAAAGATCCGTGACGGTAGGATCCCGGGTTTTTGGCACAATCTTGAGCCCGCGTGTTTTGAAAGCAGAGTCAGGTAGCTTAGAAACAGGTGGGCAGGTAAAAGTAGGAGGTCGGCGGGGTCGCTCTAATACGGTAACAGATCGGCCCCATCCTTCGCTCACGAGTATCATGTCCTCAAGTTTCCTAGAACAACCTAAGGATAGAGACTGGGCTTCAACTTTCTCTATTAAGAATTGGTTTCAGTCTCATCTACAAGAACTTATTGGGACAAGTACATCAGCTTCAACAGAGGAATTGGATCAGTTTGAGGAAGAGGTTGGCCCTAGGTTGGGTGAATGTATCTGTTTGGCTTACTTTGTGAGTTTGAATGGGTATGATTTGATTTGAAAGGTGGACTGATTTTTTTTTTTTTTTCAATAGTCTGTCAATGATTTGAGGGCTATGGAGGCTTATTCGGATCATCGTCCAGTGGTAGGAGTATTTGTTGTTGGTATTGCGAATTGTTGATATGAAAGGCCTATATTCGTTTACATTACATATATATATCTATATATACTTGTAGTTCATTTTAGCATCAGTATTTTTTTTTCGTCTTTCTATTTGGGTATTGGTTCTTGTTTGTCTTATTGCATCGCATTGTCACTTTTTTTTTTTTTTGGCTGACTGACTGTATTGAGATGAAAGTGAGAGTTTTAAAGTCTAGGAATTGTTAGTTTGGGAAGAGTGAGATTTTACAGCAAATCTTGTTTTGGGTTATATTCTTGAATATCACAATTGGTTTATATTTTCTTCACTATCATTTTTTTTTTAGTTATGATATGTGGGACAACTGATTACTTGAAGTTTGAAGGATTTGAAGAATGTGTTTTACTTTAGTCCAATAATCATTACAGAAATTAAGCACAGGAAAAGATTGGTAAAATATTCAAGTCCAATCTTTGGATTCTCAAAACGGTTCAAAAAGTGAGAATGAAGTTTTGTGTTTTATAAAAGGTAGTAGTATCTCTTTTACTAAAAAAAACCACTCAAAACCAGTTGAGATTTGATAATAGGATAGCTCATTACCGGACGATCGAAATCGAGCCAAAACTATCTCTCCTACCTCTCCTCAACCGATAAGGAGTTCTTTTGTTCATAGGTTGTCAAATACTTTTATGGACTTGAAAGCTGTTCGATTGGCATCTAGTCAACCACAACTTCAACGACCTGTCTCTGAACCTTCAGCAGTGACTGCAACAAAGAAGGTCAAGAGTTCACCGCCAGCAGCTGAACAATCACAGTCGGAGACTGAGCGGGAGGAGAGTGAGAGTAAAGAAAGTGTCAAAAAACCTATCCTTGGAAGGTTTGAGAGAGTGATCGAGAAAATGAATCGAGCTATGCTCCCCATTTCTCCTGATGTCGTCTTCCCACCACCTCATTTACTCGTCAGTTTACGTCAACAAGAGATCGCAGAGATGACTGAAGGCCTTGGGACAATAACTAAATTACCAATCAGATCAACACTACTACCAAGACCTAAGCTTAACCCACTAGATCGTCAATAGCATCCAAAGTATTCACTCACTCACCATCCGTCTCTTATGGTTCTTCATCATCTTATACTACACCTACTTTACCAAATCGTCTGCGAAAGATTACGGTCGATGCTCGTACTGGGCTAGCATCGTTAATGACTAATAATTCATCATTAGATGGAACTTTGAGACATCAATCTATACAATTCCTTTGTGAGAAATCTAGCCTCTACTCAAATCCTGGTATAGGAGCATGTGAAAGAACTATATGGAAGACATGGAGATATTATGGCCATTTAAATAATTTCATTGACAATGCGATTGAACATATTTTGAAAGGCTCAATTGGTCAAGTAATTGATAAACTTATTGATGGACGTGATGAGAAATGTAATGGACCTGAAACTGTTTGCAGAGGTAAAAGGAATGGCGATCATGTCATCTCTCTCATATATCATACCATTAGAATTATTATTTCTGTTGAAGATCAATTGATAGGTACAACAAATACAGATCAAAAGGATGAAGAACAAAGAATTAAGAAAGGTTTTACTGATGGTTGGGAATTACAAGTTGATGAACAAGAAATCATGATGTGGACTAAGT
>MU167348.1:163306-173455 GCA_015951145.1 Cronartium quercuum f. sp. fusiforme G11
TTTTTTTTTTTTTTTTTTTTTTTTTTTTTTTCAACTCTGGATCAATTAAAAAATTCTTCCTCTGTTGCACTTGATTTGAATGTTTTACTGATTAAAAAAAATCTCACTTGTTGTGATTTTTTTTCATTGGTCAAAAAAAAAAAAAAAAAAAAAAAAAAAAAAAACAAAGGCTTAGATTTTAATCCTTTTTTTTTTAAAAAAAAAAAAATTAACCTAGAGTTACTATATCTTAGTCTTTTGCTAGCTCTAGATTTTTTGGTTGTTTTAATAAAACCTTTTTTTTTTTAAAAAAAAAAAAAAAAAAAAGACCTCTGCTCCATTTTGTACTGTGTATCCAGTGGGAAGTGAATAAGGGTCAATGATAAGGTTGGTAAGCTTGACTTGAACATCTCTTGTTCCCTGGAGCACAAAAAAAAAGGTAGAGAGTAAAACACCTAAACAGTAGCAAAAGTGCCTCCTTCTAAATACCAAAGAGAGAGAGAGAGAGAGTAGAGCCACAATTAGTTAAATATATAGGCCTACTAACCAAAGAAGCTGTTGTCAGAGTATGACTCTATCCAGTCAAACTCTTCTCTGCATTCTTATATCACATGTCCAACTGTATTCCTAACCTAGTCTATCAGTATATAAATTTCTCTAAATCAGATCTCAGATATGGTTCTTCATCACTTGTGATCAAAGAACCATACATAATTAACTTCTCATCAATTATTACCTTGTTTCTCAATACTTATGATTGATTTTTTATTTCTTTCACTCCCTAATTTATTGTTAAAGCCATTAGCTACTCTTTGCATCCATTATAGCTAAAGGCCACCATGCTTCTTTAACTAATCACTTATAAATTTCCTCACTACTTTAGGTTTGTCTGCCCAAACCTCACCATTGTCTCTTAGAAGAGTAGTGGTGATTAACCCACTGTTGTAAAGGTTAGCAGAAAAAAAATTCATATTATCACTTGCGATTGAAGAACCCCATTAGCTACCTTTGTGTCCATTATAACTAAAGGCTACCATGCTTCTTTAACTAATCACTTATATAAATTTCCTCACTGCTTTAGGTTTGTCTGCCCTGTTGAGATGTAAGCCAATGTATGCTTACATGATGTATCACCACAGTATGAGGGAACTGTTGAGTAGACTCCATGAGCACATGTATACACATAGAAAGCACCTATGGCAGTCACAAGTGTCTGTAGCCTAGTGGTAAAAGGCAGCACTCTAGTATGTGTCTCAGCTATCACACTGAGGTCATGGGTTTAAAATTCACCGGACACATAGTGACATTTTACCATCTCTACATGCCCAAACCTCACTGTTGTCTCTTAGAAGAGTAATGGTGATTAACCCCCCATTGTAAAGGTTATCACTGTCATCTCTTTGTCTTCTTGCAGCTGTTGCAGTATAAAACGGTTTCAAATCCCAATGTGTATTGTGTGTTGCTTTTTTCAGAATAGTCTTGTACTGAGAACAGCCACATCCACATGTGATCCCTGGGAACATGTCATGGGATGCTTTTCCTCACTGCTTCTCATTACACTTTCCCAGGTATGATCTCTTCCATTTGATCTTTTTCTCTTCATTCATATTGGTGTTTCTATCATCTTTATTACTTACTAGATGATATAAATAACTGCTGGGCTAAGTGCACATGGTCAACCAAGTTTTAAGTGGGGATCTATGCATGTACAGTCTGACAACCCAGAATGGAATGTGCACACTGCCAATATATTTTCATCGCATGGAAGCTTGCTATGTAACATAGCATGTCTTCATGTGATACTATGGACCATTTTTCAAGGTCCCTACCTTGGAAAATAGACTTATTGCATCGCATCTTGGCCTGCTATGTGACATAGCATGCCTCTATGTGATGCAATTTTCTTGGCGGTCACTTCCCTGCTGCATTAGAAGCTGCTCCCTATAACTTAGTCCAAAAGCACTGCCAAGATATTTGTATCGGATGGGCCTATCCGATGTTCTATCACCCCAAGATATGCGATGCAGTGTCAGTAGGATTAGGTGCGATGGAATTACTATCGGTATCTAATGCTCTGACACCATATTGCAGTGTAATTCCATCGCACCTAATCCTACTGACACTGCATCGCATATCTCGGGGTGATAGAACATCGGATAGGCCCATCCGATACAAATATCTTGGCAGTGGTGCTGTTGTGTAATTTTGTGTTTGTTGTAAAAGGTGAGGGAAGGGGACAACTCCTCAGCAGGAGAGAGGAGGTTTATATACTTTTCAGGTTACCTTTTCCTTGCTTTTAGAATATGGCCTGGCTTGTGGTTCCAGCTCATGCTACTACTGGGCCATGTAGGCCAATCTGTGGTTGTTTACTCTAATGACAAGACCTGCTAGTGGGGCTCTTGTCATAAGTATACTATGCTTATGACTCTTGAGACTGAGCTTGAGATGTTCAATTGTTGCACTTCTTATTACATACATAGTACATATGTTACACTATGTTTCTACATATGCACATTACTCATTACACATGTAATACATGTGTTACACTATGCATTTACATTTTTTCCTTCTGGTTACTATATGTGACTACCTTATCTGAAGCCTATGGGACTGCTGTGTTGTCCTCAGGGCTGACAGGTAGTAAAGTATTAAGGTATTAGGTATTATTGAGTGTCAAGTGTGGATTTGAGTAGTTTCAAACTTGTCATGCTCATCAAAGGAGACTTGTGAAAAGTAATTATTGGGGAAGATGTTATCATGTTGAATTTCAATTTCAAAGTTCAAAGGTCAAGGTGAATGGATTTCAGGATGAATAACAATTGGGGAAATATCCATCAGTATATAATATGATTCTGGTTGTGAACCACTTGGAATCTTTTTCCTTGTCAAAATTGAATCAGAGTAAGTCTTCCAAAACTTGTAGTTGTCTTAGTTGTGTGAAATTAAATGTCTGATACAAAAGGGTCAATACTGGGTGAGCCACTCTCTAACCCAGGGACCAATCCACACACATGCTGACTTAAAGTTAATAGGTATGAAGGTTAGGAGATAGTGAGTGAAGTAGCATGAGAGATCATCAGTACAACTTGTCTAACCTAAGGTTGGGTGTGGGAAATAATTAGCCTGTGGCTCTTTCAGAGAGAACAAGAGAAAGGATTCTGAAGAGCAGGAACAGGCATGCTTAGATCAGGTGTCATATGGATAAAACATAAAATAGTGATATAGAAATAAGAAAAAAGGAAAGTAAATAGAACAGGAGGGTGTTGACTTACTCTTTCCCTATGAATTTCAATGTAGGGAAAGAGAAAACCAGTTGGTTGACATGTTAGAGGGGAGTAAGAGTGATTGTCCCTGTATTAGCATATCTTTATTGTGTGTCAGATACTCTGTGCCTCACTGCAAATCAACAAGTTGAAGTCTGTGTTACTTTTGATGTCAATTGACACCAGATCAGAGGAGCTAGTAAGAAGCTCCAAGTCAGAACTTGTGAGTGTCTGAGACCTGGGAGGTGGGTGTACCTGCTGATAGTAAGGCTGAGTGAGTGAGGTACTGGCTGTGTCACAACTTCTGCCCTATGGGATGTACTAACCTAGATAAGGTAGTGTGAGAAATGGATAGGGCAGATATTGTGAACTTTTTGATGCACTCATGAGCTGTTGTGTAAACTGGAAAAGTTTGAGGAATAACAAGTATATTAGAAAGTTAAGGGTTAACCAATTGACAATATGACATTAGATAGAAAGAAAGAGAAAAGAATGATGATGTGAAGAATGGAAAAGTGGGGTGTTACTCAGAGTCTCTTTTTGCAGATGGGAAAAGAGACTGAGAGCAGGTCTGGTGATGTGGAGATATAGTTGGATTTCATTCTGGGTATAGGGATATGTTCATATGCTAGTGCGTGTGCCAATGGAATTGGTACACTAACAGAACTCCACATAGACTGCTATGGAGAGAAAGTGAAATAGAGTTGAGACCCAGGAATCTGCTGTTGACATGTGGGAGAAAATAAGAGAAATCCATGCCCAAACATACCAAAATGTGGGGACAAGGACTGATAGAAGGATATGAGATGGTAGAAGTATTTGTGTAATGCATGTGAACTACATGTGTTTCAACAAGTTTTCTTTTGTTTGTTTCATCTTCATCTTTCTTGACCACTCCCTGCACTCATGTTCACAGGTCAGTATTCAGTTGAGCCTTTGGGCCTTGACACTCCCTCATCCTCATTTTTGCTCACAGGCTAACTACCTGCTCATACCAGGTGTGTAGTCATTGTATAGAAAAAGATAGTAGATGGACTTGTCAAAATGGAATCAGATTTTTCTTTGTTTATTTCAGCTTCTAATCTTTTGACCACTCCCTGCACTTGTGTTTGCAGTTCAGTATTAAGTTGAGCCTTTGTGACTTGACACTCCTCCATCCTCACATTTGCTCACAGGCTAACTACCTGCTCATACCAGGTCATGATCTAGAGCACTTTTCATTAAAATATTTAAGTCTCCTTAAATTATTTTTCCTAATTTTTCCCTGCACTAACTTCCACTTTTGCCACCAGTACAAGGCACATATCTCTTTCGGTTTCATAACTTAACAACATACTGTTTCATATGTTGTTCTTCCTGTCAAACCCTATCTTTCTCTGCTCTTTCACCCTTTAAAACCTATTGTACAGTTGCTGTTTTTCCATATACCTGACAGAGCCAAACTCTCTGAGCTTTTTCCCTCTTTCCTTGTCAATTACTTTTCATTCATAATTGATCAAGGTGAGGATCTAGAGAGTGTTAGGTATAACACTAAGATTGAACTGAACAAACAATTCAACCCTGTATTCTGTCAGGTATGATTATTTTCCTTTCTCACTAAACTTTCTTTTGTTTCTCTGTTTTTGTTTCTCATCAGCCTTTGTCACACTATGTCTTATGTTTCTCTTTTGTGCTAATGATAAACTGGTCAATTATTTTTCATTCATAATTGATCAAGGTGAGGATCTTGAGAGTGTTAGGTATAACACTAGGATTGAACTGAACACACAATTCAACCCTGTTTTCTGTCACTTTCAGTTATCTGAAACTTTACAAAAAAAAAAAACAAGTGTGAATAATCAATAAATTCAAAGATCTTTCACAAAAATGCAAAGAGGTAATCAAGATCATGACTATATATATATATATGATCCATGAAGTTGATAATGTATCAATACATAGCAATTAAAAAAAGAAAAAAGAAAAAAAAAAACTCATAGGTTTTCATTTCATTATCAAATCAGATAAAGAAGAGTATAGATTAAAAGAGAGAGAGAGAGACCCCCATAGGTCACATAGCCTTTTCTTTCTCTCCTTTTTTTTTTTTTTTTTTTTTTTTTTTTGCCATAGATGGAAGCTAGTCCATGTAAACAAAAAAAAAAAAAAAAAAAAAAAAAAAAAAACTCATTAATACATAGTTTTGTATGCTTATTTTGATCATGACTCACTTCTTAATGACCCAAATCGGAAAAAAAAAGGAAAACCTTTTTTTATTCCTCATTTTCATTTTTTTTAGATTTCAAACTCCTTATGATGGCAATTGCAACGACAATTAAAAAGATACCACCAGCCACCGCTAAGGGTTTTTTTTTTTTTTTTTTTTTCGGACGTGCAAAGTAATCCAGCTCAATTAAGAGTATGACTATCAAATGGAGATATGAAAAATAATGAATAGGAGTAAATTTCGCTCACTTGCGCCCACCAAAGCTAATGTGCCTATTTTCATACCAGGTTGGGAACTTGAAGTACTACTACCATTAACTCCCTCCAAAGCTGGTGGAATCTCAGGAAGAGGTCCGTTAGGTGGCGGAGGTGGAGCAACAGGCGCGACGCTCTGCCAAGTAGAGTTAGAAGTCATCGGAGGAACAATTGACATATCAGGAGGAGGAAGATTGGTCAAAACCGTATTATTGGGAACGATTACAGCTGATTGGTTTATGCTTGTTGGTGGTGAAGGTGTGGTAAGATGTCGATATTGAGAAGCAATTGGTCTCCCATCGGGTGGTTCTTGGAGTGCATTTGGCCACTGTATAGATGGACCTTGAGACCTGTTCAGCTGTCTTCGAGATAGTTGAGCCTGTGGTTCATGCCTTTTCTCGAGTTGTGAAAGTCTACCATAATAATGTACCATCATGAGCTTCAAGTTGAATTTTTGATGGCTAACAAATGTACATAAGCTGGGGTGTAAAAAATTAATCGGTTACTGTATATTCGAGAAGGAAAAAAAAAAAAACAAAGGTAATCACTTTCTGAAAACTTGAGTCAAAAAGAAAAATATAGATACGATGATGAAAAGTAAGTATAGGGGATGAAGAAAATATTAAGTAGTGTAGGTAAACTTGTGCAATTGTTCGTCAAGAAGAAAGAAAAAAAAAAAAAAGAGACACAAGATGTCCGTGGATAGCTAGTAGTAGTGAGGGCAATTGAGTTGAAGAAAGTAACCGATCAGCAGCAAAAGGAAAGGAAATATTCCTGGCAGCGGTGAATGAAAGTCACAAGAGCGAATGAGTAAATGTACAAAAGTATAAGTGATAGAGTAGGAGAGAGGGGTAAATCTCAAGGGAGATGATCACTTGAAAGCTTTTATTTCCAGATTGACTGGACCTTCATTAGGTATTTGGCTGAGCTCTCTTTTCGCTGTTACCAGTAAGAGGTTTATGTTTCACCGTGAGTTTGTGTTGATCTAGATAGAACGTGTCAGCGAGCTGGAAAGCTGGACAGCATTTTTTCTCGTGTGGGGCCTCAGACCTTCCACTGTATCGTCACATCGACACAGAGCATAGGTCTCCATTCACTTCTTGCCTGAACCTCGAGCATCGGAAGATTGAACTTCAATAGGTTTTCGGACGGTGTTCTTCGAAACTGAATAGCTTCGATCGAACGCTTTATTTCCGACGAGAATTTTTGATCCTACGCCAGCAATTTGATAATCACTAGTCACATCGGGTTTGGTATTCTTCGTGAGGGACTCGAGATGATGCATAAATGTATTACTTTATGCTGGCTTTGAAAGGCTTCTTGGGGATCATATGCTTCTTTTTGTCTTGAACAAGAAAAAGAAAAGAGACAAGATGTGGAAATATGAGGATTTGATTTTGGATTAGACCATTGAAGTCTTGACTAGGAGAGAATTGAGATTGATCTGCCTTATGATACTTTAATATTTACATGATTTCAAGTGTGATATAGTTGGTGAGGTTTGAATTCTTGAAGCAAGCGGCATTCATTGATACGATACATACTAGAGATTCGTCGTAGGCGTTGTCTGACATAAAATAAGACGCTACGTTTATGGGATACAAAACTATCAGGTTTCAAGATTCTGCGAGAAAAAAAAAATATCTAGAGCTCTAATAGCTTTGTATCCCGAAAAATTGACATCTCCATCCCTAAATTTAGAACAAGTACAAGCTATTTTCGTTATCTCATTATCAGTCTTTACACCGTGAGTTAGGTAAGAAGGACCCAAAGTTCAAACGATTTCAATGGACACTAGCCAACTCTACAGCTACACATTACATCACCCGTACAATATAAGTTTGTTAGTACCAAAAGAATAAAAAAAAAAAAAAATACACACCCCAAAACATTGGTAGGGTGCTTATCAAAAGGTGTTATCTAAATTTGGCCAGTGAACTGGTTTTTGATCTCCCTTTGCACAACTTTCCACTTTCTTTGACCTTCTTTATCTATTAAAAAATTCAATAGCATAGTAAATGAGGTTGTCTTCACCAGTCCTACCAATCAACAGATAGATATAGGCCCTTTGATAAAAATAAACCAATAAAAAAACAGAAAAAGTTTTTTTTTTTTTTTTTTTTTTGGGGGGGGGGGGGATTAGTAAAAAGTTGACATAACTGACATACATATTATTTTCATTACAATTGACCTAAGCCTACCATATCTCAGATATCAACACCCACATCTCATCAGTTTTTGTTTGGATTTTTTTTTTTTTGATCTGCTTGGCTTGTAATTTTAGTTGAATGACTGAGCTGAAGTAGTCTACACCTCATATCAAGAGCTGAATTTCTATTTCTATTTTTTTTTTTTTTGCAACAACAGAATTTATGAAATGTAGGTAGTTCCTACTTAGGCTGCATTTGGCAACCAACTTCAACCACAGGTTTCTGACTTTGAATTCAAGTTTGAAGTCTGGTAACTATCCAAAAACAGTGAGCTGTTTGGTACCATAAGAAAATGGATTCTGAAGTCAAAAAACAAAAAAAATCAATTTCAAAATCCATTTCAACTTGGATTCTTCGCAACTTGAGAGAATCCAGTTTTTTTAAATACTACTGGATTCTTGAAGTCAAATATGACCACTTTTATTAGTGACTTGTTTTTTTAATCAACCTTCAGTTCTCAAAAGAGAGCCAAGGAGGGAAAATTCCTGCCTCATGTGACAGCACACATAGATAATCTTGAAATAGAAAGAAAAAAAAAAAGGGGGGCACATTCATCTGCTCAGGCTCGTCCCCCAGTGACTCTCTCACGACACTCCATAATTTATTGATAATTATCAAAGAACAGTTTATTGGTTTGACTGAAAAATCAACTATTTGTTTGCTTCTCCGCACTTGGATTGAGAAAGCTTTTGAGCCATCCATTGAATTAACTAGATTGACATTTTGTGCTTCTTGCCCCTTCAATTCATTCGCTGTTCCTAAAATTGGTGATGTGATGAATGAGCATCAAATCGCTTTTTGTACGATAAAGATGTATCAAAAAAAAAAGGGAAAACATATACTTAAGACAGACTAGTACATGATAAATTGGAACCGATTGAAAGATGAAATAAGTGTAAAAAAAACATTGTGTTAAGAGAGATCACCGATTACTGTCATCGATTGTTTAGTTGGTTGATTGTTTTTTAAGCGTGAGTGACAGCAGGTGTAGGGATTTGAAGACCATGCTGGTTTGGAGCATCATACTTTTCTCCAGGAGGTGGACCAGACGGAGGTTGATATTGATGTCCTGGAAAAGCACCAGCTTGATATCCTGGATCGTAAGGTTGTTGAGTTGGAGGAGGGTATTGACCCATTGGAGGAGGACCAGGAGGAGGACCTTGGTGAGCTTGGTTTACGACCGGGAGCATAGTGGTGTTACGTTGTCGACGACGACGCATTATACGCGTTAATACGAAGATTATGACGAGGATGACTAATGAGAGCCACAACAGAGTTAGAGGTCAATGATGATGATCAAGTATGCACATGATACGTTGGACCTTATGTGTTAGACTTACGGACGCAACCAATAATCTAAGTATTGAAAGAAAGTTGTACGAATTAGAGAATCTCATGTTCATCATCTCCAATTTGAGAGTAGTAAGGGTCAACTCACGATTCCAGCGATTCCACCACCAACCAGACCACTACATCTTTCTCTCTGTCTACCAAAGTTGTC
The DNA here is from genome assembly GCA_015951145.1 of Cronartium quercuum f. sp. fusiforme G11. Classification (NCBI taxonomy): domain Eukaryota; kingdom Fungi; phylum Basidiomycota; class Pucciniomycetes; order Pucciniales; family Coleosporiaceae; genus Cronartium; species Cronartium quercuum. Next base: position 172,717 of record MU167348.1, read on the forward strand.
GATATAGTAATGACACCTTCGAGCCTCGGCGTCTTTTGGTAGCAGGAAGAGTAGATGTACCAGGTTAAGAGAGACGATTGAATGGAACTTTTTGAGATGAAGCATGATGAAAAGATAGAGAGAAGCTGATGGGATGAGTGTATATGACCGTATAAATATAAATAACAAATATATCAGATCGTTTTTAGGACATGTGGGATAGAGGAGGTCAAGGCTACAGTTGTTTGAGAGAGAGAGAGAGAAAGAGAGAGAGAGAGAGAGAAAGAGAGAGAGAAAAGACTTTGGAAGTCGGTCGAATGACGTCACAGATTGTTCAAGATGACGGTGTACAGTGGCTTGTGTACCCGAGAAGGCCGGCGGTGCAGGTGGTGGATCTTGATAAGCAGTCAATCAGATGAGATCGAACTCCAAGTTCAGTTTTGGTCTTGTGTAAGCCACGATGGTACTGTAAGTGAGTGAGTAGGGAGGGACCTTAATTCAGCTTCAGGTTCAGTTCATCACCTCAGCCAGCGATTCTAACCCCCCACCCTCGAAATCTCATCTCTGTAATAGTCTCATTCAATCGATTGTACCTGCATGAATCAGCAGTCAACCAGTAACCAAAACTGGGTACAGTCAAATCGACAACTTTCTGGTTTTCGAGTCCCAAAAAGACTCGAAAACCATTTCCACCAATTTCCGGTACAGTACCTGACTCTACCAACAATCTATGCCACCCTTCGCGAGCCTTCGAACCATC
>MU167349.1:7503-18634 GCA_015951145.1 Cronartium quercuum f. sp. fusiforme G11
CGATGGAATTACACTGCAATATGGTGTCAGAGCATTAGATACCGATAGTAATTCCATCGCACCTAATCCTACTGACACTGCATCGCATATCTTGGGGTGATAGAACATCGGATAGGCCCATCCGATACAAATATCTTAGCAGTGCCTGTGGTTGGTTACCCTACTGACAGGACCTGCTATTGGGCTCCTGTCATAAGTATACTATGCTTATGTGAGTGTTTGAGAACAGGGAATTGTACCTGATGATAGTAGGTAAGATGTTGAGTGAGGCTCTGTCCTCTTCTCGACACCTGCTGCTGAAAAATTATGCTAACCTAAATTTAGGTAGTGTGGGAAAATAGGCAAGGTGGATAGAGGTGAGCTTCTGATTGCTCTTGATCTGTGTATAGGGAAATTGGTCTCTTTTTGCAGATAGTACAAGGATGTGATATAGAGATAGATATGAAGAAAAAGGAAAAACAACTGTGTACCTGATGCTAGTAGGTAAGATGTTGAGTGGGGCTCTGTCCTCTTCTTGACACCTGCTGCTGAAAAATTATGCTAACCTAGAGAAACATGACATGGAGAGAATTGTGTTTGAGAAGACATGATGTTGTTGATATATCAGGTGAGAGATAAGGTTTTAGATTTGTTTATTTACCTAGATTTAGGTAGTGTGGGAAAATAGGCAAGGGGGATAGAGGTGAGCTTCTGATTGCTCTTAATCTGCATATAGGGAAATTCTGATATGGATTTGGAGACAATATAGATGAGGAAGGAAGGGATGAGATTTGTTAATAACATGAAATGAGAAAATAGAAAGAATTATAAGTATGAGTGAAATTGGGGAGGGGGTTCTTTACTCATGGTCTCTTTTCACAGATGAGGAAAAGAGACCTTGAGTGAGGCTTGTTGTGGAAGGGATATAGTCAATCTTTGCTTTGTTTACAAGGATGTATATCAGTATGCTTTTAATTGTGTGTGTGTGTTGATGGGACTGGTACACCAACAGCTTATGACTCTTGAGACTGAGCCTGAGATGTAATTCCATTGTTACACTTACTTATTACATATGTAATACACCTGTTACATTATGTTTCTATGTGTGTACATGTCTGGTTTCAATCCTTGGGACTGTTACACCATCCTCATGGCTGACAGTTCCAATGTAACACTGTGGTACATATGTTACATTATGTTTTAACATATGTACTTACATATTACACATGTGATTCACTCATTACATGTGTAATTCATATGTCACACTATATTTCTATATATGTGTATATCTGTTTTCAGTCTGTGGAACTGTTCTGCAATCCTCAGGGCTGAAAACATATGTTACATTATATCCCTTCATATGTACTTACATAGTACACATGTAATTTACACATTACACATGTAATTCATATGTTACACTTATGTTTCTACCTATGTGCATGTCTAGTTTCAGTCCATGGGACTGTTCTGCAGTCCTCAGGGCTGACATACCTCTCCAAACATTTCACCAATGTTCATCTACACTCTGCCCAACATCATGCCAAGCATCATGCTAAACTCATGGAAGCATCCTCTCAGTCTGTTCAAGCTGAAGGTGCTCTCTTTAACAATGATGAAGATGATGTGGTACAAAATTCATCCAAAGCTGTTGGTGGCAAAGTCAGTGAACAAGAGAAGAAGAGTAGTCAAAGAATGAAGAGTGTAGAGATGATGGGTGGTTGAAACAGGGCAAAGCAGTTGAAAAGATTGAAGCAGCTCCTGGTGTCACTCATTGTGTACAAACCATTAGAGAGCTTGAAACTGTTCCGGTCATTTTAACAGCTGATACATCTAAGAGCCCTCCACTACTGAAGATCCTGAAGGTATGTCTTTTTTTTTCATGGTGAGGTTTAAACAATTGAGGAACTAATATATCATACACAACACTATGGTTTGGTCTTTTAGGTAAATCCATTTGTGTAAAAAATTACAAGAAATGTTCTCTCTTCTTACAATTCAAAGACTTAAAAAAGCAAATGTCCCACAAGATATGTTAGAATGCAATAAAAGAACCAGCCTGTGCTCACACGAGCAGAAGACTTGGACTGTCTGGCACCGCTAGCGAGTAGTCTCATCTTTAGAAGCTTGGTCAGATAACGGCTCGATTTGAAGTTGGGCCCTGCTTAAATTTTTTATGCTTGAGTCCCCCTATCCTTCGGACTCGAAAGCTTTGGACTGGTCATTCGGTGTAGCATTTGCAAATCTTGGAGGGCAGTATTTACCAGATGTGGCGTTGGCCGTGTGATCATAAAACGTGTCGTGGTACCTTGCGCTGAAAAGGTAGCGTGATGATCAGCGAAGCGTTCATCACGCAGGCTATGGGTGACAACGTCTCGAATTGGGGTTTATTTGAATTTCTGCAGTTCTCGAGGTGCGGAAAGCTAGCTGGATCGGTCAAAGAGGTGACCAGACGCAGCATCAGGAATATCGAATCTGGGTTCGAACGCAACCCTTCAGATGAGCCATCCAAACCATGGTTGGTATAAATACGCTGACTTTGAGCGAGCAGAAATCGTTCGATATCCAATCACTCCCAAACACCGCTACTTCAGCAACATCTGTTTACTTGGTCCTGATCTTTTTTCGCTCTGTGAATATATTACCACACTTTTCATTATCTTAACCTTTTCCTGATTTTTCCAATATGAAGATCACTATCACCATCCTTCTTGCTTCGCTTGCCGGTTAGTATTGTTTGATGCTTCCCTCTTTTCCAAGATTTGCTTAGAGACATTAAGCTGATAACAGCTCGGCTTTGCTTTCTAGTCGTTGCTCAAGCTCACTTAAATCCACAAGGGTAAGTTTGTTTCCGCAAAGGTTTATCACCTATGAAAAGCTGTTCCTGACATTTATAAAAATTCTAGGTCGCAACCCGCGCCTATCTTGAAAGCCCGGACCTTCGGCACTCCTTTCGCCTCCGTCTTTGGTGGCGGGCACACCCAGTCCAATTCACACAGTGAATCGCCTACGTCTGATCACTCCAGCTCAGGCGGTTACACCAAATCCAGCCCACACATTGAACCGCCTATGGACCCTCCGTTTCACTCTGCCAACGCCTTCCCGATGGCGATGCCGAAGTTTCTTGGCAGCGAATCGCCTACGTCTGATCACCCCAGCTCAGGCGATTACACCAAGTCTTCATCCACCACTCCTGACATTAAGTCCCCTTTGTGATGTTGTAGCTCGATTAGCGTGTCTGCATGCGGCATTACGTCATTAGTTACTTGTTACTTCAGTTTATTGTTTTGTACGAGCTGGTCCGGGAGCTTTCCTCTCTATCTTTCTCTCTTACCATTTCTTTGACTCAAGCTCTGATACTGGTGTAGCTAGTACCTGCGGTTCAGAGCTCAGAGACATCTGAATTCAATGAGTTATTTTGCTTTTTTTGCGTTTGAAGCTCAACGCGTTATGCAAAGGAAGGTTATCCTAACTTTGTAATGTTTACTACCGATGACAAGGAAGGTGTATGACTATCGTTCAGAAAGCTCCCTTTGCCGCAGTTAGAAACGACTTTTCTCGAGGGTAAGATGGGTAGCACCACGCCAAGCCGAGCTCAAAATTTCTTCACTCAGTCGCCAACAGCCCATCAACCCAACATTGGCGGCGAATACACAAAGCTAAGCGGGCAGTCTCCGTAGGACGTTAACATGGGCTGAGATTGGGAGTGGCTTTTGTTGGTATCCAATCGACACATTGTGTACAAGGAACCCACCCGACAATGCGGCACAGTAAGAAGGAAGACTAGCCTCCCACTCAGATGAAGGGAAAAAATTATATATTCCCAGCAGAGGCCCAAGCCACAATGACACACATAATAATGTACAGTTGACAGCCCAAAGCGCGCCAAGTGAGGCAGTAAGAAACATATATAAAACTCACATAGCCAAATCCTATGCCCACTTTCTCTTTCCCCCATCTTTGGAAAGAGAAAGTGAGTCCTCCCTAAATTTTCACTCATGACAAATCTTAAATATCATTTATTAAATTCTTTTTTTTTTCCCCCTTTTCTTTCTTCTTATTCTGGTATATCCTTGTTTTCTTTTTTGCTCCTTAGATCACAAACCCAGCTCACATAGCCTTACCAATCCTTGCCTCACCTTTATCCCCTCTGATCCCTTACCAGGTAGACTCACTTGTCTTTTCTCTTGTTTCTTCTCATTCTCATCTAATCAGTGATATTTTTCATGTATAGGTCAGATATTTTCTTGTAGGCAGGAGCTGGTTCACGCACTCACATCATCTGCACACATATCAGATCCCTTACCAGGTGTTCCAATCATATCCAGAATCCTTCAGCTTTCACCTGGTTTGGTGCTCTGTGAGCGCAAAACTGTAGGGATACTTTTTGCGATCGAGTTTTTTGCTTAGCTTGACATGAATTTTTGGCTTTGAACAAGCTTAGTATTTTCCCACCAAACATTGATGTTATTTAGTCACTTAGCAACTTGATAATTTATTCATGTACTCTTGGGTGTCAACCACCAGAGCAGTGACGTAAGAGGCTTGACACTTCATCCGCTTCTACCAGCACCTTCCAGTCTCTTATCTCCATTGACTTCCTCTGTAGGACTCGTTGAAGATCTCTGTCCTTCAAGTGGCTGAGTGACAAGCAGAGGCCAGTGCGAGCTCGAGAAAGCCAGATGGTCGATCCTCAGTAATCCAAGTCCATAGACAGCCTCCGTCGTCCTCAATACCGGGCCCACAAGCTTGTCGACCGGTTTCTTTTTCTTCGTTGTACTAGCTGTCTGAGACGAGAGTGGATGGTCGAACGACAGGAAAAGCTCAAGCTCGTCTACCAACTCATCCGAGAGGCGTTCGAGCATAATCGACTTGGGAATCAAATCTGGAATCCCACTGAGCGATCCAGGAGTGGATCCAGTGGAGATGGAGATGGGGACAAGTCGTTTACGGATCACCCCAGTGTGGTAGGTGCGGGCCGTGAGTTCCTGTCCCACGTAACATCCTTTCCTGAAATCGATGGCTCGATGATGATCAAGGTTCGCTTCGAAGGGTAACGTGACTGGGTATGTCGGCGAGAGAGTGGGGGCGAGGGAGGCGTTGAGAAGTTGATGGAGGGCGTAGGATTGGACAGGATAATGCTCAAGTGGCAAGGATTCTGTCCGCAGTTCAAGGTCAGTGTTCATCCTAACGGTAAGAAATGTAACCCAAAAAGACACAAGCCACAAAAAAAATCATACAATCTCTTACCGATTATAGGATGTGGTGTATGAGAAGGAACAACCATCCTGTAGCCTAGCCGACCATTCCCTCTTCCATCCGTCCAAGCCAAAGAACATTGGCCTAAAGACTCAGAGATTGGTTGAGAAAGTTCGTCGGTTGTTGATCGCGTCAAAAAGTTATTCCAAATAGCCCAAAGCTGGGTATCTTTTCGGAACTCCAATTTCACGTGACTCCGCAATACGAACCTCGAGAGCCATTTCCGGACGAACACGTTTTGACTGGAGTCGTGATTGAGTAGAAAAGCTGGTTGATCAGACACTTCGCTTCTTGTAGGGTCAGGATAAAGGAAGCAGTCAAAGAGCAAGCGACCCTTAGGGCTCAGGAAAGCCGTATATGTCACTGGAGGAGTGGGTATATTGGTGAGTTGGGAGTAGGAAATGTGATTGGTGGTCAAGCCTTGTAGGAACCCAGTTGAGTCTTGACCCGAAATTGAGATCAAGGCTCGGTCAGTAAGCTGGGTCTTGACCCATTCAGGGTGAGAGGGCGATGAATGAAAGGCTCGATTGCGCTGAAGTGAACGATGAAGCCTGAATCTCGAGCGTCCCATCTACGGTCCACTTACTCTACCATAGTCATGTGTACACGTGTCAAGGTGTTATGTCTAATAACACCTCTAGGCACCCCTGAGTTTCCACTCCAAGGATGCCAGTGTTTGGGACTTAACACAGTCTTTTCTTGGTTCTATGTGTTTCTTAAGGAAGTATTATCATTTCTCACTATACTCTGTCTGAAATTATTCCTTTCCTTTGCACACCTGTACCAGAAAAGCTGTAAGACACATTGACCATGGATACTTACATGTAACTAGAGACCAGGGATGAGGGTTGGAGTTTTTGCCTATCCCAACCTCATCTCCTTCTGTTGGGTGGGAGGGTGGTTGACAAAAACTACGGTAGAGGTTTTAGATGCAGTAAGCCCTAAGTTGGGCCTTGCATTCTTCACTTTGGGATATTTCATTTCCTATTACTACGCTCAGTGAAGTCTCAGGAAAAAGAAGGAGGATGAGGTTGGATGTGGTGAGTGAGATACGAGGAATGAGGCAGGTTTAGGAAGAGATGGGGTGACCCTTCATCTCTTTCATATCCTGCTAAATCAAGTCTCTAGCTCTTTACCCTTGTCCTATTCTAAACCTGTCTGAATTTAGGCTCATTCCTAGCTTGTTCCTCGTCGATCAGCCTACTCTGGTTTCGTGGACTTTTACCACATCCATCGTGCCTCCTTCTGAAATATTCAATTTGTAGCCTGGTGTGAGGCTTGACAATTCTGGCAGGACCTCAAATTTGATGTCCCGGGGCCAGTCCCGCACCCAAGAATCCACGGTCTTCAAGACTCAAAACGAGTCCCTCGAATAATTTCTCCAGTCAAACCTCTTTTTAAGCATGGTACTTGCTTCAAATCAATGTGAAATGGTCAATGTATACAGTCAAACCTCTCATAATGCATACCCCACGGTCCGATCATTTTGGTATGAGTTACATCAGGTCAAGGCATGAAAGCTGTCTTATGGCATGATACTATCCCTTTATGTCTACTCTCTATGATCAGATGTTTGCATTGAAAAATCACAGAATCTCTGCTATACCACAAGTTCATTTCACTGATTCATGACAGCAGTAGGTAACATGTACAGGAACTGTAGTGATAAAGACTTAATTTCCTTAAATTTTAGACAAGCAAGATCAACAAGCTTTATGAAATAATAAGATGGATATTTAGTTTGGTAAGAATAAGAAGGGAGCTAATAACAGAGATTTGACTAAAAGAAAAGCAGGAAAAGAACTCTGTTTCTTAATGATTTTGACCACCTTTTCAAGTGAATCTAGATTGTGTTTCTTGGCTATCAGATCCAGACGAAACTCAAAGGGAACAACACTGGAATCAGCAAGAAGCCTTATGTTTCCAATGCAAGTGGCATGAAGTGGAGAGAGGGGTTTGAGCCCAAGAAGGGCAAGCAAAAGCAACAGGATATTGACATCTGAATTGGATCAAGACTTTGTTTTCTCTGGCAGCATAGTTCACATCCAAGTGCTATGGTGGTTTAGTGATTGGGTGGGATCAATTGGGATCATGCTATGAGTTAGTTCAAAGGTTTGGAAGCGAAGATCATTCAAGTTCCCAGGTTCCTAGGTCCGCAGACCCTAAGCTATGTTGTTTCTTAAGACCCACCAGTGCCAAACTTGAAATTGTTGTTGATGATGCAATGCATAAGTGGCAATCTATTGACAAAGTGACTCACACACTGTATGAGGGTGGAGAAGTGAGACATAACAGATTGACCTGCACACCACATCCAACACCCTGGAGATTTCTCAGATAGCCTAGTGGTATACAGCAGCACACCTGGAACTGTATTCCAGCTAAACACCAAGGTCCCTGGTTTGAATCCAGGTACCTCCAGCATAGTTGCATTGCATCTGGGAATGCAATGTAACATCACATGCCCAGATGTGGTACAATAGCTAATTTTCCAAGGTGGAGACCTTAAAAACCAGCTGGTGCATCTCATCTGGGCATGTGATGTTGTGTCACATCCTCAGATGGAATGTAACTATGCTGGAGGTGAGGTCTAATCATTTCTTTTCTATGTTCATCAAGTATACCATGAGACCCTTGAAAGTAGAGGCATCATTTGGCCCTCACTGTGCCTTTCCAAGCAAAAATGTAGACAAGTTGACAGGTTATGTCATTGTACAGGTATGAGACCTGTGAGGTTTGACTATATCCCAAACACAGTATTTTCTCAGCCCCCATACTTACCAGACTTGAAACCAAAGTAAAGCTGGTGGCCACAAGACCACTAACTCTGTCAGACTTATGGGATACAAATATTGAATCCTGGGATTGGTCCGCTATATTTCCATATTCCCAACTAAAGTGTTATTCTTTGGCTAGAGTTGGGATTCTGGGAAAACTCCCAGAACTGCACATGTTTGAATGCTTTTTGCTCACATTTCCACCCAGAATCAAATGCAAGACTCTACCCAGCACTGTACTACTTGACACTTCAAATCTTAATCTGTTTCTTTAACTCTCACCTTGTCTCACCTTCATCCCTTTGAGTCCAGCTTGTCACACACATGTGGCTTGGTTTTCATGCAAATAAGAACTAAGAAGGTCCATTAAGTCTGCCCAAAATTCAAAAAAGGTCCCAGCTCATACAAAACCAGAGTTTTTTTTTTGTGTGTGCCTTGTTTGACTTTCAGGCTGCTAAAAAAACTACTAGGACAAGTTTAATTTAGAAAGTCTAGGAAAAGATTGGTTCTATATTCTCCTTTTCCAGAAAAGGAAAAAATGAGGACAAATCTTGTCTGAGGAAATCTAGAACAAGCTTGTCCTAGATGTCTTTGTTGGCAGTGCTATGCACTTGTGTGGCCCCTCAAGAACCCACACTCTGAACAAGATGCTCCTGTGAAAGGGCCATTCAATATACCTGGCACATGCCCCACCACTGAGCTGGTTCTGGTGTAAAATGCAAAAAAAAAAACCTTATTTTGTTTGGCCTCCAGAATTTTTCTCTTTTTTTTTTTTTGACATTTACATTGAAATATCCCAGGAACTAGCAGTGCTATAGGGTTCAAATTTTGCGTAGCTTAAAACCCTGATCTGCACCTTGGTGGTGTTTTTTACTTCTGTTGTACATGAAAAAACAGCACCATTGAGTTTATCACACAGACTCTGAATTCATATGGGTTAGGAACCACAAGCATGAATCCCACGATGCAGTAATTGCTGGCCTTATATAAACCTTAACTGTGTATCAGAACATCAGCTGTTGAATTGCTGAATTGTAAACTTGATCACATTTCAAGGAAAGGCACAAAAAATAACCAAAGATCACAGTAGGTTCTTCAGTATGATTCAAGTGCTGAGTGATCTTTTCATATTTTTTGGATCAGTTTTGTATTGTCAATGACAAATGCAATGCTAATTTTGGGCCTTTCTGGTAAAAAAATTCAACAAGAAGCACACACTCTGGTGCATTGGTTGGGTGAAACATGAATTTTTTTTTTTTTGAAAAAAAAAAAACTGCAGAAAAAATCAGCAAAAATTAGTGCGGAATGAAAATCCTGGTAAGAGGATTAGATAATTTTCTGAGAACTGAGGAACCTACTGTTATCTTTGGTTATTTTTTGTGCCTCTCCTTGCAATGAGCTCACAAGAAGTTGGTAATCGATAAGGGAAGAGGACCATTCACACGAAACGGTCAACAAGCACAGCACAATCACATAAAAATCAGTAAGTCCAGCTACAAATTCGAAAGCATTGTGTGAGGTAAAGTCAACAAAAGTAAATCAATCATGTTTGGCTGATGACCCTTTCAATGGTACGTTGTAGCTCTTTCAGGCCTTGTCCAAGAGCTCAAATATCACCAGCTTTGTCTCTAGAGGCTGATCCTTTGGAAAGGGTCCGGAACATTGGCTTTTGATTTGGGGATTTGCTTTCCGGCTATTGTGCACAAACTTGGATTGTTGTAAGCAGATGCGAGACACTAACATAGGTGCTGCCGTGGAGACATACAACGTGTCCTATAAGAAGGTAATTCAAAGCAACACATTGCATGATCGCTTTCTTACAACAAAAGACAAATCTATTGATTTTGAAAACGCGGTACTGAGCCGGGGGTTGGATCCTTCGGTACTCGACGATAGGTCCTGAACGACATTTTCGTTAAAAATGTAAGTCGAGGGGGACATTTCGAAAGTCATTTTAACCACAGCTGAGACTCTTACATTTACGAAATGTGAGTGTGGAAAGAGTGCTGAGAGGCTCCCTCAGAAACTCGGTTTGAAGTCTATAAAAGGAGAGGCTCTGGTCATCAACTGGACATCAAGCCATTCAGATCTCTCCAGCTCAAGACTAGCATCTTAATCAAAATTGACGACCAGAAGTTTCTCACTGTTTTCTTCACTAGTGATCTCTCTTCAACGGATGCTGACTTGTGCTTTCCTTCCCCCTTCTTGTGGTCCAGGTTTAGTCAGCCGCCTAAGACAGATCATAGCACTTCAGTCCGTGAATCACTACCAGGGAAGCAGTTTTGTTGATGTTGAAGGTATTTCTCTGTCGTTCTAGGATTCTTAGATGAAGAAAATTGAAATGCTTGTTGAGGCTTGGTACATCAAACCATAGAGACTTTACTGGTAATGTTTCTCATCAAACTCACACTCCCACAGGCTAACCCTTAATATCATTTTTTATCCAGTTTTCAGGATAATGATCCAGACAGAATCCCTATTCTCTTCTCACGCGGTGATTTCTTGACACTGAAGCCTTGTTATCTCCCTCTTGTGCTAGGTGTTTTAGATGGACCAAATTGAAATGACTGCAAGATATTAGTACATACAATCACATAGACTTTACCAATAATGTTTCTCCTCAAATTCACATCACCATAAGCTGACCATTTCTTTTTATTCATTCTTCAGGCTAAGTATATAGGCAACATCCCTATTCTCTTCTCACGCAGTGATTTATTCATACTGAAGCCCTGTTCTTTCCCTGTTGTGCTAGGTGCTTCAAATAGAGAGAATTGAAAGGATTTCTTGATATCAGTAGATAAAATCAGATAGACTTTACCAGTAATGTTTTTCCTTGAATTCACACCCCCGCAAGCTGACCATTACTATTTTTTTTAAAAAATTCCAGGCTGATGATCTAGACAAAATTCCTATTCTCTTATCATGCGGTAATTTCTTGACACTGAAGCTCTTTTCTCTCCCTGTTGCTATAGGTGTTTTAGATGGACCAAATTGAAATGACTGCTGTATATCAGTACATATAACTACATAGATTTTACCAATAATGTGTTTTGTCAAACTCACACTCCCACAGGCTGACCATTACTATCATTTTTTATCCAGTTTTCAGGATAATG